>VYZT01055189.1:11920-27929 GCA_013400735.1 Pomatostomus ruficeps | reverse complement strand
GCAAAGAGATAGCGCTCCTCCCATTGGTGAAATCCTTATCTGAACAAGGGGCTAGATAAAAGATTGCACCGCAGAACAAGGGGCAGTTTTGTGGACCCCAAAAGCATTATGTGGTGTATTTCACTTGTCTCAAACACAGATCTGAAATACTGTTAGCACTCTTGTATACGTAAGAGCATAAGGGGCTAAGGCTTTTGCCTAGTATAGCTTAATAAAACTTTAGTACAGCTTAAAATATAAAGTTGTGTTGAGTGTAATCACATGCATGTATTTTTCGTTTATGTAATGCTACATCTGCAAAGGAGACTGAACTAACAGTATGTCATTGGCTATAATGTGTAGCCACAGCACAATTTCTCAGATGACTCTTGCCATCCTCACTTCAGAAACTGTTCAGACATTTAACTCAAGACAAAAGGGCAGTATAGAGGTGGTAAAAGGTGACAAAAGATAGCAAGAAGCTTGTACATCCCTTTCCACTATTACACCAGCCAAGGAGCACACGTCTTCCCACTCTACATGATACAGGAATAGCTCACTTTCCAGTGGGCTGTTTTCTATGAAGATTGAGCCATAACTGCTTCGCAGACAGCAACTACCAGTACAGGAGAGACCATTTATCAGTCTGGTCCTGCCCAACAAGCAGCAGTCATTCCACAGCCAAATGCATATTCCACTTCTCTGGCAAAAGTCCCTAACAACTTTAGCCTTCATCTTAATGGGAAACAGACATGCCGTGTCTCTCATAGACACTCAAACATTCACAGACTAAAGATTAATTAATTCTGTCATTTCCATTAAAAACAAACAAGAGGAAACTAACAGAAGGATGGTATTCTTGGATCCTATTCCACTCCTGTATCTAGAGTGTCTGCAACAGAGCTGGAATTTGCCAAGATGATGCACCACATAAGAAGCAATTTTGCTGATAAACCATGCCTAAATCAATAAATTGGCTCTGTGTACAATCTCACGCCCATTTATATACAACACAGAGTGTAATTTTACTTCTGTGGGAAATACAGAGCTCTGCTATGTTGCCAGTTTTTAAAATATAGAATCAACAAATGATACTCTGAAATCCCAAAAAAACTGTCATTACAGCCAAATACTCACCATTAACTGCTAATTCTAATGACTGCTGAATTTATTTACAAAAAAACCACGGTTTTTGTGGCTTTCTGCCATTAAACCCCCTAACACAACTCCAAAGAGCAGGCTGGCCATTAATTATTTGCCAGATATTTTTTTACTGTAATATTTCTTCTCCCCATGTAATTCTCTACCTCTCACCCCATTTTTCTTGCAGCTATAACACTCACTACCCTGGCCAAGTGCACCCTTTTGTCTTTGTCTCTTCCTCACTGCAGTTCTTCCTAGTTTAGGAAGAACTAGTTTATATCACTTTTTAATCCCTTCAAGCTTGACCCATTTAAGATCAGAAAGCAGTGGCCAAGCAGCCAAGGAGAACACGCAGTCTGGCTGTCAGGGCTTTAGGGACCCACACTTTCTCGTCAGGGGGTTGATACACTGAGTGCCTGACTACCTACCGAGACCACATCCACATTCTCCCCAGCCGGGCACTGCAAGAACAAAGACCACTCAGCTCCTGCACAGATCACCCACTGCCTGCTGCTGCACCACCCAAAGAACAAGCAGCATTTTGACATTGTCCTCCATGTCAAAAAAAGAGATCAAGACCCTAATCACACTAAGCTTATTGGGTGTTTTTCCCCTGCCAGCTGCAAACCTGCCAACTACAGCACCACCAGAAATACTTTTGCAGGCATTGCCTAAGAGCAGGCCATTAAGCATGACTGCAATATAAATTATCTTCCACAAAGGTAGGATGGTACATAAAAAGTCATATAATGAGGATACGGACTTAGATGTGGGTTTGTGTTTGAACATATACTGCCTTTTGAAAAAATTTTTGAATGTTAGAAACTAACACTTATTAAGTACATTAAGTATCCAGTGAAAGATTTGAAGTGTTTTAAACTTGGTTAAATCTTAAAGTTACCCTAAAGGAACCGCACCTGGCTCCTTCTCCCTCCCTTCCTCATTTTTGACAGAAGCTTAAAAAAACCCCAGCAAACAAACAAAAAAGACCCATTTGAAAACATCTAGAAGACAGCAATAAAAATGTTAGGATGAGAAAAATTCTACTTTGGGGGGTTTGTTAGTTTAAAAGAAGGGAAACATGAGAAAACACAAGTCTTAAAACCTGTGTGACAAACCACACATGTTCAGCCCTATTTACCTCCTCTTTAATTAAAGCTTTCATATTTGCTACTAAGAGCAACAAAGCATTCAAAGGGAGAAATCTAGCTCTAAGGAAACTACTTCTCTTAAGGGAAAGCCCCAACCAATGAAACAAAACAGCCTCTTTAGTAGATATTCTGATTTTCCAAGCTCAGAGCACAATACCTGCTACAGCTGTTCTGCATACCACACGTTCTCAAAACTTAGGTACCAATTTCCCCAATCCAAACCATGACTGATTTTGAACCAATCTACAGACCACAAGGCCTCAACTTCAACTCAGAATAAACTGCAACACTATAAATCTATTCAAGCTCTGCTCTTCCATACATTCCTCACTGGATCCAAGATGGAAGGGCTTGTTGAGGCACAGGCAAATTATTACACAAAACACCACAAGGTAGACAGGAGCTGGAATTAGCATCATAGAAAAATTTAGGTTGGAAAGGATCCTCCGGACATTGTCCAGATCACTGCTCAAAGCAGGGTCAGCTTCAAAGTTGCATCTAGTTTTGCTCAAGGCCCAGTTTTGTCCGTCCAAGTTTTCCAGAACCCCAAGGACGAACATTTGTGCTATGTGGACATCTGCTCACATGCTTGATAATCTTTATTGGGGGTTGGAACTATATAACTTTAATGTCCCTTTCAATCCAAACCATCTGTGATTCTATAATTAACCGTTATTTTTTTTCTTTAATCAGAATTTTCCATATCACATCCTGCAACTGTTTTTAGCTTCTATCCTTTCATGGTACATCTGCAAGAAAAATCTGTCTTTGTCCGTTTAAGGTAACCATGTTGCTGCTCATCACCCTAGACATAACTATGTGGGGATGAATCCCTCTGCTCAGATTACGGTCTATGTGTAGATAACTATTGCTGATAAATGACAAACCTTTGTTGTTGGCTCATGAGTCAGTAGCAGACTTGTGCCTGAACTAAGTAATCTGAACAGGCCATAGAAGCACATTTGTCCTTCACAAACCAAATCTCACAGGACCTAATTTCAGCTCTGATCAGAACTACCATTGCTTCTAGTGCATCTGAAACCACTTGTCTGGCTGATTCTCAGCTGACTTTCTAATGCCTTTCACTGTCTTTTCTCTCTTCTAGCCAGAGAAGAGGAAGGAGGGAAGACCTACTACTTCAGATGCATGGGGTCAGTATACACCACCACTGCTGCCCTTACTCCTCTGCTTTTTTTTACCATTGTTTGTTTTGGTTTGCTTTTAGTCCTGGTTCTCTCTGCTGGACACAATGGAAGGATTTCCCCCTGTATACTCTAAGATACAGTTTATTAACTCCCAAACCTATGACAGGTTAGCCCTCAGACCAGCAGTTCTGTCTCAAACAGGAAGGCTCAGTGGAGATGCTTCAAAGTACTCTTGAGTCTTTTTTAAAAGAGTTGCAACAGAAAGTCCTGAATCTCCAGGCTACTTCAAGTAAGAATTCAGTTCAGCCAATGGGCACTAGAAAATCGTGGAACACAGTCAATTGCCATCATGGTTAGAGCAAATGAAAGCACATGTCCACCAAAGAGTCCCAAATAACTGCTGGGCAAAGGCTTTCAAGTTAATGTACAAGGCAGGGAGGCAAGAGAACAGACAGAAACAGGGGGGAGGGAGGAGGAAAGAAAACATATTTCCTCTTGAGCCAAAAATAACCCATTCCCTTACTGTGAAAAGCTGCAATACATTATGCTGAGAGGTGTGTGTCTGTACCTCCAGGACTTCACTCATACAAACACATTAAATATTTGTTCTTCAGGCTCTTCAGCAAAGGTCACCTTGTGACCTCTTGAGCAGAAAGGCTGGGTCAGACAATACTGAGGTTAAATGATGGGAGTGATGATGGCCATCAGGTCTGTCTAAACAGATCATGGCTACTCACTCATTAGGAGAATCCCAATAAAATTACTTGCAAACCCACTAAACCCAGGAAGAAGAGAAGTAATTTAAAATAACAATCAAAACTAAAGAAAACAAATCATATGTTGGTTGATAAAGCAGCAGCAGCTTCTGGAAGGCCCTCCATTTCTACAAGCGTAAGTGACACCCCCCACACTGAAGTCTCATGGGGATGCTGCCATACAATTTCTCCCTACCTGGAAGAGTCCCAGCTCCAGCTACCTCAAAAAAACAAAAGGCAGCAAGCTGCTAGGGGAAAACAGGTCATTGGTATTGATCTTTCCCAAAAGTGACCCATAGCCACAGTCTTTCGATACTATACAGCAGGTATGAAAAGCCCAGAAAAGGACTGCCAGGAATCGATGGTGAAGAGCAAAGTAAAAGTCCAGCTTTGTTTTCCCACTCCCTCTATACTGGTACATATTTATGAAGAGTATTTCTGTCCAATAGCAAGATTTAAATTTTGGGGCAACATGTATTCAACCAGGCTATCCATAACTGAAGGGGAAGAGTCTGGCACAACAGTTCAAAACTGGATGCAAGAAAAAGGAAAACAACTGTTCTTATTAAAGCAAAGCTTCAGCACATCTGCCACGTAAAGGCTGAAGTCACATTTGCCAGTCCTGAAACAGAGGGCAGGACCATAAAGGAATCAAGTACACTACTTCACAAACTATTGATGGAGTCCAGCAGAAGATAAATCATAGCCTATTTCCAAATATCAGGCCATCTCTACCAAGTGGCACAACACATGAACTGTCTCCCACAACAGAAATGCCTGCTGAACTACAAGCGTTTTCATGCTTCTAACATTACAAGTTTAGTGTGCTTAGTGACCTGATTAGAAAAAAAGGTGTGTCATCAGCATTTCCTTTAACTCTTGGCATAGATGTGCTTCAACACACATCAAACAGTTGTGAATTTCTGGAAGAATTTCCCTTATAAGGCCCTCCATCATAAGATGTGCCTATTATCACAGTTTAAAACATACACATACAGTTTTATGGATGTAGTAACTACATTCTCCACAACCACTGAAAATAAGACACAATTCTTAATTTTCAGTGAATATATTTCTATATAAAAGGAAAAAGCAGTGCCTGGTACAGATGAGCAGGAGAAAGCATAGAAATTCAGTCACTAAATCAATATACAAAGAGCAGCTTCAAAAAATATCACTAAGGAACAGTCTAAATATACTTCTGTTTCCTCAGAATGTGTTTAAGGGGCAAATGAGGTAAAACCCTCTTGAGAAAATCTCTTGCATTATATTTTTGTAACTTGTTCCTTTCTTCAGATGAGAAAATATCAACTATGGAAAAGCACATAAGATGTTGAAACAGAAGGGTCTATTAAATTCAACATAATATGGGTTTCCTGGAGTTCCAGTGTTTATTATTACAATGAAACACTTCAAGAATGACAAATACTCATCACTGAATTGTGACTTCAACATCAGTTGAAATTGTTGGATGGAAAATAACTCAGCCAAGGAACACAGATCGTGTTTTAGACCATTACTATCACCAGTCTTGGTCAAACATAACATCAGGAAGCAAAGAATGAAACACCTTTAAGAAACAACTCTGGTGGAAGCAGTAAGGTAAGCATCTGCCTATCTCCCATGAATTTAGGGATACCTACGCTCACCTAGGCTCCAGCTCACTTTCAGATTCTTACATCTAAGCTTCAGGTGTAATACTACGTCATCCAAAAGGGCAGACTTTAAAAAGCTTGTAGATGATCCTGTCACCTATGACACAGATGACCATATGCCATTCATCCTACAAAATTTGCACTTTTATGTGTCCCTGGGTTGAGCCTTTCAAGGGACTGGCCAATTGCATTCAAAGCCTCAATGGGCTCAGCAGTCCTGATGGCCCTCTGAGCCCATGTAAGTCTCAGGAAGAAACACAGGGCCCTTTGAATGCCCTTCTAAACATGGGCAAGCACAAAACCAAAACAAAAATCCCAGAAGGTCATAAAAGCTTTAAGTTCCAAGAAAAGGAATAGAATGACCCTAAATTACTTGCCCTTTCCCTAGTTTCTATTCCAAACCATTACAAGTATTATCTAGGTTGAGAAAAAGCAAAATCACATATGCACTAGAGAAAAAAACCAAACAAACCAGGAAGAAGTGTTGGAAGAGCTTGAAGCATTCCAAAAGCAGAGTCCAAAGCTCTGACAACTATATTTTTAAATGTCAATTCTTTCACAAACCCATTCTTGAGCTTATTTATTTTTTAGCAATGACAACTTCATTTTAGGCTTCAAATAATTCCTCTGAAGAATTTAACTTTGCAGAACTTTGTTGCCTCTCCACTGACAACTCCAGCAAACACTTTCTATCGAAAAAAAGGGACATTAACTATTGTTTCAAAGAAACAAAAATGTGTACAATGCACTCTATGCACTATATTGAGTGCCTCACTACAGACAAAAGTAGGGATACAAAAGAAATTTAGCACTGCTATTTCTGTTACATTCATTTCATCCCACATTGTTGTCCTGGTGTTTTTACGAATGTTGCATAGAAATTTTAACCACACAATTTTTAAATATATAAATGTCCAAATGCAAGCACTAGAATTGTTTTTGTTTCTGTTATACAGCGTGATAAATGAGCGAACAAGAAATGTTGGCTTTCGCATATATGAATTTAACATTTACGAGTGATAATGACTATGTAGAAATAGCGTTAAGATAAAATATAGTTAGGTAGAAACAAAGGGTGAATTGTAACTTCAAAACAGTTGTAAAATATTAGGGAAACATAGTAATAAACACATAGTAATAAATGTCTTTAAGTTGGTAAATCACAGAGCCAGAAATCAAGACATCTTAAAGAAACAAAGAAGATAGCAACTTTCTGGAATGCATGTGGTTTATCTTATTGAAAACTCACACGTCCCAGAGAAACTGTCAACTACAAATTAGGATGGAGCTGAGGAGGCGCCTGCCTTCAATTCTGAGATTGTCCAGAGAACCGGGACAGGGTAATGTTGGACAAAGAGGGCAGAGATCAAAGAAAAGAGAATGAATGAAGTGTAAATTAATTTCTGAACTTAATGAATATGTAACAGTTTGAGAAAGTACTTAAATTCACAGTAAAATGAACGAAGTTGCGCCGCTGGCAGTATTGCCAAGCGCCCAGTGCTGTTTTTGCCTTTGCTCTACTAATAAATGTTCAATATTTAGCTGCTAAAATTACAGCTCGTGATTTCATTCATAACGTACAATAAGAATATATACGTGCAAGTATTTGCATACTATAATTAAACCAGTTTTCAAAAAACTGTGTTTGGAAAGGAAAAATTTCAGCCAGGCATAAAGGTTATATGACTTTAAATTAAGTTGTGCCATAAACCACACTGAACTACATTTTAAAATGCCCATTTCCACAATGTGCTGTGAAAACTCCAGAAAAAAAACGTTTCACAAACACATCATATATTGTATTTTGTTGTACCATCTCACTGAGTCTCTTTCAAATGAATTCAGTACTCTGCTCTGCTGTAGGGGCCCAGGTTTCAGAGCCATTTCATTTGTGATTTCCACCCTAACACACAGGGGCCATGAGATTTGGTGGCTGGTTACTTTTCCAAACTACAGCCCACCTTGGGAACCACTACTGCAGAACACAGCCCTGTGCTGGGCAAGGGGAGTTACAAGACAGTCCTGAGGAAAGTGTGGAAACATGACTCTTGCTCGAGGTAAGCTGTTTGCAATAATCATTCCAGTTGACTTAAGTCCCACTAATTAAGCCTAACCAAAACACCCCTCTGAACTCTATTTGGGCATCACTGCAACGTGTCTCTCGAAGCCCGGTAACTTTAAGGAGAGCACACACGACGCTGTAACTCGCTCTCAAAGCCGCTACGACGGCAACGAGGGCCGGCGCCTCGGAACGGAGTCTCCCACCTCTTTTCCAATCTCGCGGAGGAGCAAAGCGGGCAGGCGCGGCACTGACGTGGGGCGTGACACACGTCTCAGGGCGGCATGACCAAACTCTGGCAGCTCAGCCCCGGCCCTGCAAAGGCAGCGAGCACGACGCGCTCGGGGGACACCTACGTGCGCGTCGCTCAGGCAGGGGCGCGAGCAGGACGGCAGCTAATTAAAACAAAATAATTTTTAAAATTACATAATGGTTAAAAATAATGCCTATATACACACGAACAAAGCATGTCTCCCACCTTGTTTCGGGAAAATATTGCCGCAGACGGGGGAGGAACACGCCCGTCATCCCCAACCGCCCTCCAGGCACCTTCCGTGGCGAGGAGGCACCGCAGGCCCCCCCACCCGGCCGGCAGCCCCCGGGAAGAAGCGGCAGCAGCGGCGGCCGCCGCCGTGTCCCCCAAGCCCCCCCTCTCCTGGCTTTGTTGTGGTAACCGCGCAGGCAGCAGGGCGGATACTCACCGGCACGGGAGGAGAGAACGAGGGGAGAGAGCCGGGAGGCGGGCGCTGCGCAGCGCTGAGGCCGCTCCCTCGCTGCCGCCCCGCTCCTGCGCAGCCCCGGCCGGCCCCGCGCGCTGCCGGGCGGGGAGAGGCGGGGCGGGAAGGGAGCTGGGCGCCGGGGCCGCCCGGTGGGAGGGGCTCTCCACAGAATCACGGAAACGGTGAGGTAGGAAGAGAGCTGTGGAAGCATCGGCTCCAACCTCTGACCGACCGAACACCACGTTGTCACTAAGTGCCACGTCCAGGCTTTCCTCAAACACCTCCAGGGACCGTGACTCCACCACTTCCCTGGGCAGCCTGTTCCAATGTCTGATCGTCCTTTCTCTGAAGAAANAAACGGTGAGGTAGGAAGAGAGCTGTGGAAGCATCGGCTCCAACCTCTGACCGACCGAACACCACGTTGTCACTAAGTGCCACGTCCAGGCTTTCCTCAAACACCTCCAGGGACCGTGACTCCACCACTTCCCTGGGCAGCCTGTTCCAATGTCTGATCGTCCTTTCTCTGAAGAAATTCCTCCTAATGTCCAACCTAAGTGTCCCCTGGCACAGCTTAAGACTGTGTCCTTTAACCCTGTCACTGGTTTGCCTGGGAGAAGAGGCCAATCCCCACCTGGCTACAACTTCCCTTCATGTATTTGTAGAGAGCTATAACGTCCTGAGCCTTCTCTTTTTCCAGGCTAAACAACCCTAGCTCCCTCAGCTGTTCCTCTTAAGACTTGTGCTCCAGACACTTCACCAGCTTCAGTTCCCTTCTCTGAACTTGCTCCAGTGCCTCAATGTCCTATCTGAATTGAGAGGTCCAGAACTGGACATAGTTCTTGGGGCATGGCCTTACCAGTGCCGAGTACAGGGGAAGAATCACTTTCCTAGTCCTGCTGGCCAACTATTTCTGATACATACATCAGTCCCTTCCTGCCTTTCTTTGTTCTGCAGGAACAGGGCAGAGAGCTGGGACTCTTACTAAGGCCATGGGGCCCCAAATTGAGGTGATAGTGCCCCAAGTTGGCGTGATGGTCCCCAGGTTGCAGCAAAGTTGCTCCAGGCTGAAGTGATGGGGCTCCAGGATGAGGTAACAGTGTCTCAGTCTGACATGGTGTTGCTCCAGACTGAGGTGATGGAGCTGTGTGCTCAGGTGATGGTGCCTCAAACTGAGGCAGTGGGGTTCTGGGTTGAGACAATGGTACATTGGGTGGAAGCAATGGGGCCCCGAGGTGATAGTGCTCCTAGTTGAAGTCATAGTCTCCAGACTGATGCAGTAGGGCCCCAAGATGAGGAAATAGTGCTCCTAGTTGAGGTGATTGCCCCCAGATTTTGATCATGGGGTTCCAGGGTGAGGGGACAGAATCACAGGTTGAGGTTATGGTGCCCCAGGTTAAGGCAATGAGGCTCCATGCTGAGGTGATGATTTTCCATGATGTGGTAACAATGCCCTGTATCGAGCTGTTGGTGCTCCAGATTGTGGTAGTGGTGGACCAGGTTGGGGTGATGGCATTCCTGGTTGATGTGGTGGCAGCCCATAAGGACTGGAGGGTGACCCAGGCTGAGTGAATGGTGCCCCAGGCTGAGGTGACTGTGAGCCACCTTAAGGTGATGGTGCCCCATATTAAGGCAACAGGACCAGAGGTCGAGGCAATGGGCCCCTACATTATAGTGCCAGGGTTGCAGCACTGGGCTGTATCCTGAGGAAATGGAAAGGGGCAGCTCATCTGGAGGACTTCTAGGAAAGCCTCATCCAAATATTTGAGATTGGATCTGGACCTTTCCCCAACCCACCTTGAATTTTGGTATTGTTGTAGAAACATGGATAAAACCTTCAGGCAGTTCCATTACTTCTGGCACTGAGCAGGTAAGTGGTGATTACCTACTAGTGATCTGCCCCTGAGAAGTGATAGTTTCCTGTGTAAGGATGGGAAAGGTTATAGCTCTTTCAAAGAGATCAGTTGCAATATCATAGCTTAATAATAGCAATATTATTAATACTTTTTAACAACCAAGAAAAGAATTATGTGAAAAGAAAGACTTCCAGATTACTGACCCACATATTCAAAATACAAAATTCAACTTTACTTTGGCCCCATTGTTCATCATGAAAAAGATTTAATTACATGATCACATTTTTTGCTGAACATACTGAATTTTAAATTAAATCAGGGCTGTGCAGCCAAATCAATTATTGTGTATATTGTCCTATTTGGCACGCGAAGACACGTACACACACATAGAGGCAGATATGTATGGATGTATGTGTGCACACACACACACACACACACATGCCGCGATGCCGCCGGCAGAGGCACCGGGTGTCCGCCCGCAGTTTCAGGGGCTGCTGGGCTGCTTCAGGGATGCGGGGGGGCTGGCGAAGGTCCAGCAGCATTTCACCTAACCCACCGATGTTCCAGGCACGCTGAGGAAGGAGAAACGAAGCGGAGGGGCTCCTCAGGTGGTTCATTTGGCACCTCGGTCGTGCCAGAGAAGCGCTGGCACAGCGTGTTACAGTCACATATATACCAACATGAGGGGGCGAGGGAGGATACAAACATCCTATGAGGCAGGGGTGCGGGGTTTGAATGTGGGGGGCTTTGTATAGGATTGTGAAATACAGAGCCCTCCAGGGGAAGAAACCAGATATTGAGGTGGGGAGGGGGGAGNGGGAGGGAGGAGACAGCAGTGCCTGGCCGTGAGAAAAACCAAAACCTGGCCAACGGCACACCGCAACACACACACATGCATTTTTAAAAATACATGTAGCAAATGTGTCAGAACACTACAAGAAAAGAAAGAAGTCTCTTGAGTAACCCAACTGAATGTCCAAGTTAACTAAAGTCCTACTTGTACTACACAGTGTTTAATGGAAGTTTTGTAAATTTTTATACTTGTCGTGTGTTTACTTCTTATTTTTCTGGCACCTAACTCAGTTCACTCTTGAAATGTTGAATAATGACAACTGCAGCTAAAATCAATGGAAACTATTTACAAAACGTGCTACAAAATGCTGAGCCTTTGCTGACCTTGCCATGTGAGGTCTTATGTTCCCCACATTGGACATTAAATGGGTGCTTTTGTAATTTTTTCCTGTGTTTCAAATTCCTGACTGCAAATATGCAAAATACAATACCACTGTCTCAAAAGGTGTAGCAAAAAATAAAATCAGTTAATATTAGTGTAACTTATGTATTTTGTACATTTAAGATATTGAGAAATATAACATCCAGTTTCCATTTCTCTTGCTCTAGGATTCCTGTGATTGCTTCTAACAGTGTTAGTTATCCAGGTTTACCTGGTTTATCACCAGGTTTACAAGTTCATGAGCACTTCTGGGTTTTGTGCCCTGAACCTTAGAAATTTCTATAAAATCCTAGTATGAATGTAACTGTAATGCAGCACCACAGCAGCTATAAAAAGGCATATAATCAATTCAAAGTTGTACATATGCTAAAAATATAAACTACGTATGCGTTATACACTCTTTTTTTTTTTTGCCTAAAATATACATTTTTTGTTTCAATTGAGAAGTGGTAACTTGTTTTAGTTCCTTTATAGCAATGGGATCTGAGTTGGAAAGGCTGACAAAACAGAAATCAAATGTGAAAAAGCCTACAGGAAAAGTATTAATTTTAGCTTGCCTAAACATTTTAAAGTGCAAATTCATTGAAGTTTGAAGTTTGCAGTACTGTGAAGGTGCAAATTGAACAATTGTCACTAAAGGCAGCTGCAAAACTGTGTTAAAATCAGTGGGGCTTTTTCTAGGGTATGTTACAAAGATAAACGATACTTCTAGCTCAGAGGAAAATAGTGAAGATGCTGAATCCTTCCTCAAATTAGACATCATTTATCTTTTAAAACAAGTAATTGTCTTATCTCTGTAGGTAAGATATTTGCTGTAATGCTTGAATAAGGTAGAATTTGAATCTCTTTTCTCATAAACTAGTTCCATGACTGAGTAGTTACAGAAAGAGACTATAGTAATCCCCAGTTCAGAAAACTGACCTCATTGAAATCCTTTTGTCTTGTACAGAAAAGTAATTTTTAAAGTAGAAAAGGGGAGGTTCATCTGAGATAAACTTGAAAACTGCTATTAACTTCAGTGGAGCTAGTATATAATCTAAATTATTAGGAATTGTACCTCAGGTTGAAAAGTCATAGAAACTTACTAAAAGCTAAAAGAAAAAGAATAAAATCTTCTTCTAGCTCTGTGGATCCACACTTGAGTTGATTTAAACATATTTAATTCAGGGTATGGTGTGTAAATCCTAGCTAAGATTGGTGGGATTACTCATTCAGACAAAAAGTGGTTTTGCGCATAAGCACTGCAGGACAAAATTGTTATTGCAGGTAGGTTTGGTTTTTTATCTTCTTCTCCACTTCTGAGAATTAATACTGTAAGAAAATACTCTCTGTTTACAGAGGACTAACAACATTACATTCTCTGCTTCAGGTTAATTTAAAAATTCAATTCCCTTAAGTAGTTTTGACAGAGGCCCAGGCAGATTCCTGAATGCATTTGCCATAGAAGGTCTCTGCCTGTCTTCTTGTGTGGCTTTTAATAAAGACCCCCAAATAGATCTTTAACTCAGTCCAAAGTCCTGTATATTCTGAAATCTTTGATGAATAAACTGTGTGCTGGGAGATGGATATTTGCTTTCTATTTTCTACCTGATGAGAATAAAATAACTTTACAGGAAACCTGGCATGCTGGGCTTTATCCAAAAGCTTTCAGACTCTGCAGGAATCTCTGCTGGTCTTAAGGATCATATGTATTAAAAAAACCCTGGTCCCACAAGCCTTCAGCGAATCATCAGGATGTTTTACCATGGAGTAATTCACATGGGAAAGGACGGCCATTGCAATAGTAGTTTCACTATTACGATATGATGGTTTTTACCTTTAATCACATTGGACATGTAACTTAAATAATCAATTTTGAATACTCTGTGAATGGTCTGAGCTAGCATTTAAAAGGATTTTGTGCAATTACATATCCACTAAATAGAACAAACTGTAATAAAATGATATCTTTTATCTTACTAAAGACTAAGTTACTGTAAGGACTTTGGATCAGACTAAGGACCAGTGTCTTCTTTCATAAGTGACCAACAGGGGACCTAAAATCACTTCATAATGACTTTTTGGGATTTTGAGAGGAAATACATTATTATGCAAACCTCTAATAACACACAGGCAAGTATATATGGACACCAGACCATCACACACTGTGAGTTAGGTTAGAAATAGCTTAGAAAATATTGTGGTGGAGTAAAACGTGTTGTAACTCAGAATTCTGACTAGCTCCATGCTGTTCTCTGCCTGTTTCTGTTACAGTTCTGCACCATGAGCTGACATGCAACTTCCCTATTACAAGTGATGTGCCAGGGCTATAACAGCCTTCTGGCCACCTGCACTCTTCATCCTCAGTGTCCTGGCTTGCTTAGTATCGCAGAAGCTCAGGGAAGTTTGGTGTCTGGTTTTATAAATGCCTCTCTATGCACTCTAGAAGTTATAAGGAAATGTAAGAATTCACAAGATCAGAGCATTGGTATTTGTTTCTTTTCTTCATCAGGCTAGTAGCGTTCATTTGACAGAAGTAACTTTTTTAGAGAGCAAGAATAAATCGAAACTACTCCAACCTCTGCAACAATAACTGTGTTTAAAAAGTAAAAATCAGGGGTTTTTTTTTTACACCTCAACTGACAGAGCAGTGGCAATCTTACTAGCTGCTTACCAGCACACTTTTACCTCTGAACACTTCTATAGAGTTTACAGTTATCTGTTCTTAAAATGGAGCCCATGAGTAAATGCTTGTAAATCCACTTTTGCATAGTCTGGCTTCTGTAAGGAAAGCATTGCCCTTTACACCTACTCTTATTGGAAAAAGGGGAATATGTAAAAATTTTCTTAAGAAAGGATGCTCTTTGATGTTTGGTCTTTCTACACTTTCAAGACTAATCAAGAAGAAAGGAGATGTAGTCCTTGAAACAGATAGCAGCTAACAAGCAAGCTCTAAGTGATGTTCATGTGTTAGAAAAACAAATTACTTGTTGGTAGAATTGCTTTGTTGAAGTTTAGGGCTTGACATGCTTCAGTGATCTCAGACCTAGGGGGAGGTTAACAAAGCTTGGGGAGAAGGATGTACCACTGATAGTGGACACAAAGAATGCAGAATTTATGGGACACAAGGGCATTTGGCAGAACTCCCAAGATAAGGAAGAAACCGATAAACCCAACTCAGCAACTGTGCCAAAATCAGTTCCAACTGGATAAAAGGTAATTCCAGCAGAGGGAGATCACAACCACGGACTCAAGGACCACCCACCCAAGAAATCCACTAACTCAAAAGAAGACTGAGCATGCAGACTGATTAGTATGGGAAACAAGAGAATCATTAACCAATAGAAGATAAAATACTAATTAATAAGAGAACTATGTAACTTGTAGTCAATGAACAGTAATTCCTTTGTTTCCTAAAATGTATAAATAGTAAAAAGTTTTGATATTTGGTGTGCTTGATTTGTGGAATGCCACTGAGCACCCAGGCTTGTGCAACTCTGAAGTAATCAATGTCTCTCTTGAGTATGCAATTATTGGCTTGTTCCACACCGGGTAATGAAGCTGATTTTTACAGCCAATACTCTGAAGAGATCAAGGCCTCCCAGTTAGGCTGTGCTTGGTGGCTGCTATAAACTTGCAAATTTGGTGGAGCTGTAGCTGTGCTGCACCTATGTCAAGATGAACACGTCTCCCAAGCACAGGTGAAATATGGCAAGCCTTGTGCCCTTTCAGGAATTTGTTCTCAGATCTACCACAAACAGATACAAAATGTACAGTGGAGGGAGGGTAGTGACAGAGCTGGTAGGCTTCCGTTGGGGGTAGTGAGGCTGGGATTTTTTAGAAACACTGTTATACCATTTTCATCACTGTCCTATCAACTTTTTTTTTTTTCCCCTGAAATCCAGTTGTTTATGGCTTTCTTTGGCTGATCAGAAGGGTGCAGGCAGACGAGTGCATACTGCCCACACTCAGGAGGGTGTCCGGATCTCTGAGATGCCCCAGGCCAAGGCTTTTGTCCAGAGCTCTGGCCAGGGCCTCGATGACCCGGTCTGACCATCCTGGGCCCCTCTGGGCCGAACCGCCGCCTGTGTGCTTCAGTCCCCGCGTCGGAGAGGCGTCCCGTAGCTTTCCGCGGGGCGCAGCTCCACCCTGCAGCCGGCGGGGATCCCCTCCGTTCGTCCGAGCGTACCCGTTCCCTGGTTTGTGAGTGGGGACGCCTCTAATCCCGCACAGCGGAGCCCCCCGGGCCACAGGCGGTCAGATCACGGCCAGGCCCCTCGGCGGGGCGGTGCGGCGAGCGCACATGTCCCGGGCCCGCCCGCCAGGCACCGCCCCCG
>VYZT01055189.1:0-11426 GCA_013400735.1 Pomatostomus ruficeps | reverse complement strand
CGCCGTCGCTCCGGTCCGGCAGGTCGCGGGGGTGAGTAGCGGAAGGGGAGCGGAGCGGGCGGCGGCCGCGGCGCGCCCTCCCTGCCCGGCGGCGGGGCGGAGGTGGCGCGGCCCTCACTCCGCCGTGGAACGCCGCGCCACCCGAGCCCTGTGTCCTGCTGTCTTCCTGTAGCCGCAGGAGCCTGCCCGCACTCTGCCGCTCGACGGGGCTTTAAATGGCAAAAGTTGTGTTGGAGGGTAGCAGCTGCACCGGGCAAACCAACACTTGGCTCTGAGAGGGACCTCCGGTTGCGGGAATGCTCGCATGGTGGTTCGCTGTTGGCACTGTCTCAAGTATTTTTCTGCTCCTTCCGTTTAAATGTCGTTGGTAAAAGAGAGACTTGGTCAAAGAGGCACCTTAGTGTTGCTTTAATGCGTTCTCTGAAGTTAGACAGCTTCAGATAGCGTTATCATAGTGCCATTGTGTACTCAAGCCGTTGCAGAACTCTGTGCAAAAGGAAAACAATTTCATTTTCTGTGCGTATTCCATAACGTACTAGTTCACGAGCTCTTTGTTCACGAGCTTAGTATTTCTCGGGATCTTCTGAATGGGACTGATAGCACTAGGCATTTGGAAACTTTCCTCCCATCCACAGCCCTGTTCCCCATCATCCACTGCTTGGGAGCTGATCCTAGATGGGCCTGAAAAACTACTGCTGAAAATTGAGAATCTGCCCGCACTCTTGCTTTGCCATGGGTCATAGGCATGTGGTGTTTAATGTCACAGCTGATGTCATAGCTGAGGAGCCGTTGGCTCCTCACCGGTGAGTTGTAGGTGTGTTAGCACATGAACTGCTGCACCAGTAAGCTGTCCTGTGTAAGTGGAATTTGCCTTCAGTAGTGTCAGAATACCTGAGAGCACTCTACTAAGGAAAAGGAAAGGAATTTGTGCCGCCTGGGCGTGCAGCCTAGCCGTTCTGGTAACCTAGTTTGTTACATTTAGTACGCGTACGCTTCGTGGTAGCAGTAAGTAACGCTGTCACGTGTTTCTGGGGCTGCAGGCGATGCCGGTGAGTTTGCAGAACGCAGGGGGTGCTGGCAGGGCAGAGAACCTATTGCAAATCACTTGCTGATACAGTTGTCTGTCTTACTGCCTTTTCAATCTGCTAACAACGTGTAGTAATGGTTTATTCCTTCATTCTTTGACTTAGGGAGAGAAAGTGCCTGTGTTTCGGAGCAATATGCTTTTCCTGGTCTGCATTTAATGTAAGCTGGCAGGATGATGTTATCAGTAGGGATTATCTGGCCAGGAGTTGTTGAATTCAGTGAATAACAAAACTTGCATTCAGGATCTGTTTGTAGGTCTGTGTGTGATACTCATTTTGTCTTGGTAGAATTTTTTTAAATACCCTCTTTGCTTTGAACACTCAACACCATGCTCAACTTTTTGAAGAAAGTGAAGAATAAATTATGTGTATGAGCATTAAGGTGGGAAGTGAGAAGATGTGATGAACAAAGTGATAAGCAAAAGGTATACACCTGTATGTAGTGTATTATGTTGGTACGGTTAGGGATTGTTCTGCTGGCTTTGTCATAAAAGTACTAGGGAGCAAATGTGTGTTAGGTGCATAAGCATCTTCTAGTAAAGGACTATATGCTTTTGTGTTTAGCTATTCAACTACATTACACCAAACAGAAAAAAAAAATAAATGGATCAATGAATCATCAAAACAACAATTCCTTTTGCTTCCAGATTTACAAGAATAAATGTTTCAGTGTTAGTGCTATGGCTCCAGTGGCATTTATGGACTTGTATACTTATCTGAACGTCTGGATGTGAGTTAACTTACTTTCACATAGTACCAAAAAGATCTGTATATAAACGTAGCAATCAAAATCTCCCTGCTGCTGCAATGAGGAGCAACTTTCAGATTTGTGCAACAGCCAAACAATAAAAATCAATTTAATTTGGGAAGCCAAGATTTGAAGAAAAAATATTATCACTTTGTCTCCCCCTTTGTGAAAAATGTAATATATAAGCCTACTGAACAGCAGTGAAACTAGAACTGTCCAGAGACACGTAATCACTTCTGTTACTGTTCCATCTGCACTTTCTTTCTGTGGTGTTTTACTGTGCATTTCTCTTGAAGATGTTCTTGTGTTGTGTCCATCCATTGGATTTGTATATATATCCATTGGATTTGTATATATAAATAGTGCACACTTGCTGTTGCTTTGTGTGGTCTAATTTGTAATGTTTGCATTTTTTGTAGCTCTATGGGATGTGTTTGTTTTTTCAGAAGGGAATTGAAATTTTTGTGTTTAAAATTCACTGGTAAGGCAGCAGTACTTGCTAAAACCCTTGTCCCAGGATTGTTTCTTTACCCTCTCCCTGATTCCATTAAAACTTTTCTTTCTTTCCTCCCTCTTTGCACTGTTCCCAAAAGTTTACATACATGAAAGGCATGTCCAAATAAGGAGTGAGGTATTTTACCCTTTCTATTTAGAAGATGTAATTCCAGACATCTTAATTGGGTTTCTCATACCTTTAATTTATAATTTTGTTGATTTTTTTCCAGGACTGCAAAGCTTCTTGAAGACTTTTTCTGTACACAATTTTGTATTTGTGTAGCAGACTTTCTAATTGGGGCTTCAGCAATGTGTAGGTGAAGAAAATAAAATTGTCTGGATAGGCAGCATATAAAAGTGTAGGCCATTCACTAAAACTTCCTGCAAAGTTTCCTACATATATTTATCTTTGAAAAATTTGTAGGTTAGTCTTTTCATTTTACATTCTTTTGCATTTATACTGCTTTTTTGTCATTCAGTTGTTACTCTCATGTTTTTCATAAAGCCTTATGATCCTTTCATCTTTTCTGTGAGCCAGGATGACTGTAAAGCTATAATATTTTCAGCCTTGTGTCTTTTCCTCAAGAATAAGGAAGAATCACCTGTTGGCCTAATAATTAGGAAAAAATGTAAGGTAAAAACCTTATTCTGACTGACACCTTGCTCTTCATGCGTTTTATATACCAGCTCTGGACAGTTCACTTTGCATTCTTTGAGTGATTTTTCACATTGGGGTTAAAAAATGAGGAAAGAGTGAGTATTCAGGAATAAATATTTACTCTAGTGAGAGTCAGACTCTCCAGCTTCAGCTCCAGCTCTTGGAAAGTTAGTGTGAGTACTCTTGATCAACTTCAAAGGGATGTTGGATGAAGTCCCTTGTGCTGTGCTGAAAAAAGGGAGTTTTTTGTAAGTTCTCAATTCTGCAACCACTTAGCATGTGAGAGCTCAGTGCTGTTGATTTTCATGGACCTGTTCATGCAAGTGAGGAATATGAGTGAGTAAGTGCAGTGTTGCGGGTTTGGATTTTGGAAGAGCAAGGTGCATGTCCTTTTTTCATTTTACGCCAACTTGCAGCTAGAGAGGCCGTCGTCTTGAATGTGAAGCTGTGCTTTGTCCATTTTTTGTGTAACCCCTTTGGGACTTGAAAAGTGAAGACCTCCTCCTGGAGCCAGGTATCTCAGCAAGAACATTCGAAATCCGCTGAGAATTGCAAAGCAAGCTGTGTGATTTATATCCCCATGATAAATTGTGCTTTCAGCGTATCTTTTCTGTGTGTGACAGCTCTGTTCACATAGACTATCTGGGCAGTCTCCTGGCTTCCACATAAAGATCTGTTTTTTGTTGGAAGAGAAGTGTACAGGCAACTCATAATAGTGTCTTACTTATTACTTTAAGTACTTGCAGGCACTGGTAATATTGATAAATATTTTATATTGACATTGAAATAATGGGAATTGAACAAGTCTTTGAAATTGTACATTGTATTATTGTCAGGTATTTTTCAGCACTTTGCAGGAGCTGTTTTAGGACAAGATTAGTTGTGGTGGAGGAGAACAGCAAAATGCAAGATAGCAAAAAGATGTGATGATCCAGTTGTACTTAGTGAGAATGTCTGTTTCAAAGGGGATTTTCGCTTCTCAAGCACCAGTGGACTTGCACATAGCAAAGATAGCCCTTGGTTAGAACATGTGTCACCTTTTAAAATTCAAGCTTGCTCCCCAAACTGCTTTTACCTTGGTTGTAGAGGGAGATGGCTTTGACTCACGTGAAGAACCATGTTAACCAAGTTAGTGGGAAGGGGAAGGAAAACACTTTTTCCTACGTTTATGTGAGTTGTTTTTCTGCCAGAAAAACTGGCAGAGATGGAGTTTTCTTTTCAGCATAATGTTTTGACTCTGATTCAAAGCAAGCGCTCCGAGTAGTAGAGAGCTGGGTTATCAGCTTCATTTAAATAATGCAAAAAACAATGATTAGTTTATTAGATTTAAGTGCTGCATTTTAAATTCAGGTTAAACGAGTAATATTCTGTATAGAGAATGATCTGCCTAGTCTGTCTGCAGAACTAACAGAAGGGTAATAAATGTGCTTTTTTCCCAGTGAAAAGGGTACACTGATTCTAATGTACTGTCTTTAGTTTCCTACAATTAACAGTTGTCAATTATTTTTAGTATTTCTTTAAAACTCATCTCCTGACATATTTGGTCACTCTTGTTGGCTACAGTTTAACAGCTCTCAATTTTTAGTAGTAGCTTGCTCTCACTTCCTGGCCCTGAGGCCAGATCACACTACATGTGATCATGTTTTATGCTCCTAAAGGCTTGTTCCATTCTTGAATGTGGATTTTTGTGAATTTGCCATTAGTGGAGAGGGCATGGGTAAATCTTTTGTTCATTGGATCAGGTAGTCAATGAAATACCTGGATCCTGGAACATAGTACTGCTTTTTATCCAAGCTGTAGGGGGATGCGTAGTGAAATGGAAATGGTCTGAATGTTTCAAATGGGATGGCAACTTAACCTGGGTTGGGTATCTGTCATGGTTTCCAAGCTGAGTGCTCTGCCCTTTGTGAAGGACATAAGGGAAGCAGAGAGAAAGGACACAGAATTTTGTTTTCCTTCACTGTTGGACTTTCGCCATGAGATGAAGCTTGTGAAGGTAAGCTTGCAGGAGCCCCAGCAGCTGTGGGAAGTGGAAGGTTTTCCATCTGCGGGCATCAATTTCAAGTGGGATTCAAAGCAGTTCTTGAGGTACTAAGTAGTTTGGAGGAGCTGTGAGGGAGAGGAGAAGCTTCCTGACTCCTTCCAGTTTTGATCTTTATGCTTTAGTAAGACTTCAAAAGTATTTACAAGTTTTTCTCAACCTAAAGCCAAGCATGTTCTGTGCTTCTATTCTTTGGCTGCACAGGGGATACTTAGAGCTCCGATATTGCAGGATTTTTGTAAAAGCAATAGCAGTCTCTGGTTGTGGCACTTTTGTTATGCTTTAGAGTGTCTTGGACTTGCAAGCAGATATTCTGATCTACTGCCAGTCTTTTAATTGATGAGTTGTTTCTGAATTGAAAGGAGAAGATACGTTTAATTTTAGAGTGTTTATAACAGAACTCAGGGTCTCATACTTTTGTTCTTAGTTCTGTCTCATTTACAGGCAGGTCAACAATGAGCTTTTGATGATGCACTTGATTTTACTACTAAGAAAGTCCTGAAATTAAAATAAGGAAAACATATTTTAGCATTTTCTACCAATTCCATGGATATTTTAAAATGTTAAGGGAATGTTGCATGTATTGCAAGTGTTCAGTTATAGTTCAGCAGGGGCCTGTGATTTGGACATTTCTGGTACAGTTTATTTTTCGGGATCTGTGGCACATCTGTTATAATTTGGGATTTATAAGCTTTTTCAGAATTGAAACTTTGTTAGACCTGTATATGTTGATTACCTGCTGGTGTAACTTTGAAGTGATAACTTTATTATCACAGGAGACTGACCTCAGGAAATTAAATGTTCTGAGACTGTCTCCCACTTCTTTGTCCCATAACTCCTTAGCAGTGAGCAGAATTATTTTTCCACACAGCCTTTTATTAATCATTTATATTTAGAGATTTCTAGTCTTGTCATGCAGTCCTTTCTGATTCCTTTCATTGCATCCTGTGTTGTTGTCAGCTCTGCATTGTATTGTGCTTGACATTTAATTTTCTCAACTTTGTGTTAGATTGACATGTCATATATAGCTGTGAATCGGGCTGTTTTTACCTTTGTAGGGACTGCTTCTCACATGAACAGTGAAAACATAACTAGGGAGCTAGTTCATTTCTCCTGATAACCAAGCTCTTCCGAGTCAGTAAGGAAGGGTGGTGGGCTCAAAGAGATCTTACTGTCCAAGTCTCCTGCAGGGAAATCCTAAGGGTGGATATAAAACCTCTGTAATAAGGTCAAGAGTGAAGGCATCCTGCATTCAAGGTATGCTTTGACACTGAAATAGTATAGACGTGTATCAGGAACATTCTGAAAATAAAATCTGATGAAGTTCTCTTGTATTGCCAAGTCTTGGTTCCTTGCTCTCTGGAAAGGAGAGCAGCAAAATTTACCCAAGGGAAGAGCCTGTTACATCGAGTACTGTATCCTTTCCCAAGCTATTACTTTAAGTGGTTAAAAAAAATAAATTATGTAGTCATAAGGGTAACAGATTTGTGTTGTATCTATGGGAGGTTTTTCTATACCATTCTATACCATTTTTTCCCCTATTAAATATGCACAGTGAAAGAGAACAAGTTAATGGTAATAAAATTAATGATGATGGTTAATTTTGCATGT
The DNA here is from genome assembly GCA_013400735.1 of Pomatostomus ruficeps. NCBI lineage: Eukaryota > Metazoa > Chordata > Aves > Passeriformes > Timaliidae > Pomatostomus > Pomatostomus ruficeps. The sequence continues at coordinate 4,788 of VYZT01055189.1, read as the reverse complement.
TTTGTGATGTTCTTGAAAAGACAGAACACCCTATAAAATGTGTGTATGGTGAAAATTCACGTGTAGGAAGGGTATAGCAATAGATCATGCAGGAGGTTCTCTCTGGTTGCTAAGCTGAGACTCTGCAGCTCAAGCATGATTTTGTGCTGGTTTTTCTGGCTTGCCAGCATTTTGTTTTTCATGCCATATGGCTCTTTTGGCCTTGAAGTATAGACCATAGGTTCCTGTCTCTTTTTACAAAGGAGGAGAGTGTGGAATGTTCAGTAAACTGAACCTGTACTTTGGGAATTCGTGTAAGACTTGATTTTGATGGCAATATTAAATATTCCAGCACAGGATAATGCTGTATTTCTTGCTGAGCAGAAATTTGAATGCTAACTTACCAATTATTTCTTGGCTGGACTGATGAGAATGAAGGTAATACCTGAGAAATGTTTCTTTTTCATATTCTTATCTGTCCAGTATTCTGTGAAATTGCAAGTAAAGAAAGTTCTGCCCTGATTATAAAGTTTTTACACCACTACAATTTTACCAGTTTTAAACATGGTACAATTAAAATAGATGATCCCCATCTGATAAACACAGTGTGCACATTCCAGGAGCTACTATATTAGTAGAAATAATGAGATGGTATCATAAAATGATTATTGAGATAATGATGCTTAAGATAATAGGATTAATATGCTTTAAGTATGTTGATTTTTAAATTAGTAGTTACGGTATCCCTTAATGTGGAATGTGACACATACATACTTGCCTTGTAATCTTAAATAGAACTGCATGTATTAATTAAAAATATTAACTCTTGTGAATAGAGAATTTATTTTTGCATCATTAGTTGAAGTAATGTTTGGGTAAGAACATCTATATGAAGTAATATGTGGATTAGAACACATCTATCCACATTTGTTAAGGATGAATTTATGGAGAGTTCAGTGTTGTTTGAGGCTGTGACTATTATCAAGGTCCAGTCTGATGTGAATGTGTGTTTTAGAAAGATAAGAAGAAAGTTAACTGGGCAACAGTGGAAGGAGCAAGTAAGTGTGAGTAACTGGTTGGTTCATGTATGCTGAATTAGATGCAGTCTTTGCCTTTTAGGTCAGTGATTAAACTGCCTCATCCACAATGCCCATTTATATTGTGGGATCTGTTGTGATCTCTGTTCTAGTTTTGTTGTAATTGGGTTAATGTAATACAAATAATTGTAAATTTTCCTCTGCTTCTGGCCTTAATTCTGTGGCAGAGTAAGGCTGCATGTGGTGTACCTGTAGCAGGTGCCTGGCTTTCTGCTGCTGTGTTTTAAATATTGTATTTGATGCCAAGTGTTGCAAATGGATTTCTTGATGGTGAAAGGTACTCCTGTTCTCTGTGCTTTGCCATTTATTGAGTGTTGTTGTTGAAATACCTTCTTAATTCTTTATTATTTCACATTTATTGTTGTCTTCAGAACAAATTTTAAATTACTTAAATTGTTTAAGCCAATAAATGACATTAACTTAAATTTTGTATTTGTAGGAGACTGAACCTAAGACAAAATTTCAGGTTCAATATCAGACTTGTTTTTGTTGGCCCATTCAGACTGTTGTTTTCTACATCTTCTGCATTTTCAAAAGTATCAAACAATGAGTGTTGTTCAGAAGTCTATAGGAAATGCACACATCCTTTTTTTCAGCCTGTAAGCAAAGTCAAAACTGAGGAAAACGACCTGTTCCAGGAAACAGGCCTCCCTGTTTGTTAGCAACCTCATTCTCAGCATGTACTTTCAAAATGTGCTCCACCCCACCCCTTCAAGTCCCTTTGTTAAGCCTTATTTATGTTTGTCTGGTTTCTGTGATTCTTTAACAATAAAATCTTCAGACTGGAGCCAAATTTTAAAAGAAAATGTTATTGGGGGCTGTGGTAGCGCAAGTCTGAACTTAGAGGAACATGCCAGGTTTTAATCAGCATAAAAGAGCGTCTAAACTAGAGCTTGACTGTGTTAAATCCATTTACAAACATCTTTGGCTCAGTCAGGGTTATGCCAACTTTTTAATGAAACCTAGCACCATTTTTCTTTAGATGAATGACATGAAGGAAAATGAGAAAACATTCAAATCTAGGCTTTCTAGTTGAACCTGTTCTCTGCATATGCCCTCCATCTGACTTGAGTCAGGGGTGGGAAGAAAGTTTTTCAGTGAAATATGCTGTATTTTTCATTCTCTCAGCTGTTAGAGCTGAGCTTGGATTGTGAATTTTCTGAAATCCTTCTGTTATCACAGATGTTGGTTATCTGCAGTACCAGGTTGTTACTGTTGTTTTTAAGGTGTTTGTTGCTATATGTCATCTAACTTGAGGGTGCCCGCTTATTTAATTAATTCACCATTATTATTGTCACAGAAATAGTACTTTTTGAAAGCAAACCTAAATTAACAGGATTTAAGTCTTGATTTTGCTAAATGCGAGTTCATAAAATGGGAAGGAAAAATGGCTTTGGTCAGCTGTTTTAGACAAGGCACCTTTAGATCTGGTACATTATCAATCATGAAATTAAATTCACAGCTCTCTGAAGGGTCATTAAGGATCACGAATAGTTCTGGTTGGAAGGAATATCACCTTCTTGCTCAGAGTGAGAAGGATAGAGAGATGGAGACCTCACAGCCTGTCAGCAGCCCTGTTCTGGTCCTTGAGCAGCCTCATGATTAAAATAGTTTTGCCTTGTGATGGGAATTTCCTGTGTTGCAACATTTCCTAATATCCTGTGCATCTGCAAGAAGAGTCTGGCTCCCTTTTCTCTGTATCCTCTCATTCAGTAATTGGAGACAGCAGTAAGGTCTCCCAGAACTTTTTTCTTAAACCTGAACTACCCCAACCAGTATTATAGGTTAATGGTTGACCTCAATGATCTTAGAGATATTTTCCAACCTAGACAATTCTATGATTGCTCCAATGCATTTGAACATTCCTGTTTATTCAAATGTTAGGTTCTCATCTCTTCTTGAAAACTCGTTATTTAATGAAGTTGAAACCTTGTTTTAAACCAAGGTGGCTTTTTTGCTGTTTGCTTTTCTCTCCCACAATTCATGGTTGTATGCACTATCTGTATGAGTATGGAAAAATTCTCAGGAAGTCCAATACACTATGCGTCTTCATTTGCCCTTCAGTAATTACATTCATGGAGCAGCAAAATCACTATTGCTAGTGGTGGTATTCACTTTTTAGTTTTTACATTCTTTTTGATCATGTCTTTGAGTAGATGGTGCCTTTTAGAGGTCAAACATATCAACTGTAGAGGATGCTCTCAATGGAATGTGTTCTTGTAAGAAATGTGAGTTGGTGTCTGGTATTCAAGAGGCAGCATTTCATTGAGGCAGTAGTACTCTGCCTTGTTCTTAAAATGAGTATTCAAGTTTGAAACAAAATAATTAGCTCCTGCTTTGTGGAATTGCATAGATGGCATCAGAATGTGGTGATGTGGAACAAGTACTTACCTTCTTGCTGCTATAGATCCCCTCTGAAGAGTGCTTTTTCCTTTTTTTTTTTATTTTATTTTTAGCTTGTGTTTAAACTAGTTTTGAAAGGAGTAATTTGGTGAGCATTGCGTTGGAGCACTTATGGATGCTTTAGGCCATAAAAAACGCTTCGTGCAATGTAAGTGATGCAACTGTTGATGCCTAAGTTATCTCAAGGTCACTGACCTCCACGCAGGACTCAGTTTAGCAGAAGGATTAGCCAAGCTAGCATGAAGTGTTAAGGAAGATAGAGCATGGAGCTTCAGTCAGAATTGTGGGTGCGTGTTTAGCAGCTCTTTCTTCACAGAAAGACCTGACTGAGTTTGTTTATTTGGGCGTTCTGAATCCCTTTGCCTAAGGTACTTGGGGCGTTTAATGCCTCTGTGAGTCTGTCTCTTCTCTTTTAAAATTTTTAGATCATGCAGTTTCTTGCTGCAAATAAAGCAGAAAAATCCTGAAGTAATTGTGTGACTGACATTAACACAGCTTTGAGCTGAAGAAGTTTGATAACATTAGCAGCCAGAGATGATGTATTGGGGCCTTACAAATACTGTTACATGTCCTTACAGAAAGCAAAAATACTCTCTCCTGCTGTTTAGCTGGGTCTGGCTGAAGCTTTTGCCAGTGTTCGGGTCAAAAAGGGGCTTGGAAATCTATAGTGGTTCACTAAATACTCTGTTCTTACACCTCATTAACTATAGTCTTGATAGTGAGGGGGAACTGCAAGTGGAGGCAAATGTGCTGAAGTCTTGCTGCTCCTGCCATTGATAGTGTTGTCAAGAATGGAAGAAATCAGCTGAAAGACCACAGTCATGGTCTCAGAATAGGGACTAGAAGAAGTCTAGGGAGTGTTGCTGCACTCACCCGAAAGGTGGAACAAATCACCTGTGGGCAGGAGGGCACTCAAGGCATGGAAAGTACCAGTCACATTGCTGTGTGCTAGGTGTGAGTGAGCCTGAAAAGCTTTATTTTGCTGTTAAAAGCAGTACTTAGACTCCTTTACCTGGGTCCTATTAGATACACTTTGTTAGACTTTACATGCATCTGAAGTAGGAGAAAGACATTAAACCAAAATACAGAATGTTAGCCTGCAAATTGCCTGAAATAATGGTATACTACCTTTAAGAACACTAAACAGTATTTTTACTGTAAGTTTATACTGCTTTCTTATTCTCTGTGTGGTGAATGTTGGAGGGATGGGGATGTTTCTGAAGTGCTCTCCCTACAAAGGAGAGTGAGCTCCAAGCTGATTGACAGTGGGGACAGTTTCTATTTCTGTTTTGAATTATACTTCTTTCTA
>VYZT01055185.1:4757-24646 GCA_013400735.1 Pomatostomus ruficeps | reverse complement strand
CTATCATATAAAAGCTACAGTGACTTTTATTGTTCCTGTCTTCTCCAAAAATCACTTAGTATTTTCTTTGCTTTGAAAACTTGTAATAAAATTGTTATAACAGGAAAAGCCAGTCACCTAGCAGTATAACCCACAGAAAAATGAACACTTCAGCACTTATTTTTTATGGGCTAGTTAACCTCATTGGATTTATATAACTGCCAAAGCCTGACCTCCATTACTGTTGATCAGGGCTGAAATTTACTTCCATAACATATTATATTGACCACTTTAGAGAAATAAAGGAAAACACAAAAGGCACCGAACCTACTTACTCTTATTATTGGATATATTTTTCCCGATCTCTGAGGCTTACCATTAACAGCTACACTGGGTAAACTGGAATGCAAGTCTGTGTTCATGCCAGTAATGATCCAGCAATTTCCAAATGTATAAATGACTATCTAATAAATAAGGAAGGGCAAACCCCTTAATAGAGCGAAATCTAAAATGTGACTTGGCTGGGGGGATGGGCTGAAATTCTGCCTTTTAGAGGAGACACCTTTTTGGGAGTGTCCTCCCAAATCTGTCTTAAACTGGGACACCTACTGTGAAGTGTTAGGAGCTGAACTTCATTGGCACTGTGTTCTGGTTGTGTAATGCTACATGCATTTATACTAGGACCTTATTTTGCCATTTTGCCAGTTTGCCAGCAATGATCTCTCACTGTATGATTACCATAATTAGGCTTTGTCTGTCCTTTTATTCCCTTTATGTTTGCTTCTTCATAACGTCTTAGTTATTCCACAACCATATTCTTCACATTCTAGATGTTCGGATAATTAAAATCCTATGTATAAAGTACCTTTATAATAGTGTAATTAAATTGAAAAAGCCCTAGGTATACATCATAATAATGAAAAATAATTGAAAATAATTAATTAATATTATCTCCTTTTCCTTAGAGGGCAGTAACCCTTTGTACTTGATTATCTTGAGCCATGAGCAAGGTAAATGTAATGTATGAAAACGCAGTGCTGCTCTAAATTTTGGTTGACGAATATGTCTGTTTGGCCTCACCTGATAGTTATTTCTCAGAAATCTTGAATAAGAATTTTTAACAAGCTAAGTACATGTAGGTTTCTACATGTATTATTTAGGAAATGGGGTCTTAAAATTTGTGGAGTTTTTATTGTAGGATTAAAAAATAATTTAAATATAGTGATACTTTCTGTTAGGATTGACATTTTTGAGATCAGTATAAAAATATGGAAGACAGAAGGAATTAAATCTGTCTATTATCTGACTTTAAATTATTTAGATTGACTTGTTACTTGTAATTTTACATCTACTCTTTTCTTACTTAGTCTTATTTTGCTTTCTGACTTAGAAGTTTTGCTTTTTCTACTTGCTGAGTTTATTTATTTTTCTTTATTGATATTTGCACTATTTTTATTCCTTCAACTCCCTACTTTTTAACAGAAAGAAAACAGACAAAAGGCAGTATTATTGCACATATCCTGGACACATGGTAAACAGAAAAATCAGACTTTGGCAATAAATGCTGTTTATTTATCAGAAGGAAGGCAGCATTTTACCACAAACCTTCAAAGATCATAAATCAATTCATGGGAATTGAGATTAGCTTGAAAATCACAATTTGGGAGAGGAGAGTGACATCCTCTGTGTTGTCTTTTTTGCTGCTTACTCATTCAGTTATGCTCTAAAAATTTTCTGACTACAACAGTGATTAGAGGCATACTAATTTGGAAATTACTCTAGTGGAATACAAAAATGTCAGTAGCTGGGCTGAAGAACAAACTGATGCCTTGAGATACTTCTTAGAAGCTGCAGTAGCTGCCAAATGAGTGGCAAGGAGACAGCTGTTCTGGAGTCTTTTGCTATGGGTGTGAAATGTCCATTTGGCTACTGTCATCATTAACCACAACTAACCAAAATATACAAACACGTGAACTTCACGTACATGTGAACTTTTTTCAAATTGATAAGTAGCTCAGCTGAGTGTTTGGTTGAAGGTGGATGGAGGCCTTTTGAAAAGCAGTCAAACATCTCAATGAGGTTTTTTTGAGTATATATGTCTTGAATCATACTTCTAATGGTGATCTATGGGCAATATCTTCAGGGTACCTTGTGCTGTTACTTCCCTGGTGATAATCTAGGTCTCCATTTAATTTTTGAAATCAGAATTTTTAAAGAGATTAGAGTAAATATATCAAGATCTTTTTGTATAAGCCCTTATACTAAATATTTAATTCAGAAACACCTGGAGCATTTCTTCAAAATTTCTTTACTTTTGAACTGAAACACAACTTAAGAGGCCAAGTCTCAAAGGAAAGGAGTGGAAAAGATAGATTTACATCAGAGGGATAATATAGGGATGTTAGAATTGATTTTGAAAATTTAATGTTCTCCCCCACTGCTAGCTGCAATGCCAGTAGATGTTATATGAGTATGCTTGTTACCAAAGATTAGGGCTGGATCATTTTTACTCATATTTTGCAGATTGCAAACAGTCATAGTGCAGTTAAAAAAAAAAGTTTAATAATGATCCTTTCTGTATTTATGTATTAAAATCACCTTTGACTTTGTAGGGTATCTGCAGAGTCTCACTCATTTAATGGATGAAATCATATAAAATGAGTTTTATAGATAATAATCCCCTTTAAACGACCCTTTTGAGAACTCTGGCTTGTCTGAATGTAGGATCTTTACAGCTAAGTTCCAAGTGCAGCAATTTTTCTGTATCCTAAGCAGAGTCAAAAAAAGCCTCAGTGCTCAGTATGTATTTGCATTTCTCTCTCTTCTCCCTCCTGAGACTACAGCAGGACTTGAACTATATCAAACCAATTAAAACTCACACACCAGCATCTGCATCAGCCATTCAAATCTGCAGAATTACTTGGGCAAGGAGTATATGAGGAAAATGGATAAAATGTAAAAAGTGTTGGAAAGAAAGTTTATTTTGTAAGTTGTTTATATTAAAATTTTGTGTACGACAGTGCATCACTAGATTGTACTTTTTTGCTGTTCTTTCCTATGAAAGTAAATTAAGACTTTTGTTTCCTGGATAGTTTACAGTGACAGCTATTATATTCTTTGCCTGGATGCTGTTCATAGCACGTTCTTTCTGAGCTTTTATTTTTCTTCATTATTCATTAGATGTAAACCACTTTTAGGTCAATAAAGTGAAATAGGTCACCCAAACAGACCTTCTTGGGAAGGATTATGCAAAAAATCCCTGTGCTCTAAGTTTAAAATTTGATCTTAAATACCTCTTCTCTCCACATAGAAGTACAGTGGCAGTTCATTTCTGTATTCTTCTGTTTTCTTCTGTTTTAACTTCCTCCATTTGCTACCATTAAAAAAGGTTTCCAGATTCTCTTTTAGATAACCACTGTACACTATGAAATAGGTTTCAGAAAGGAGATTGGTTCTTCTGGAATGATGATGCTGAACTATTGACCTGCGGGGAGAGAGATGAGGATGTTGACTTTCACTCTGCCAGGTTCTCTGTCTCTAGTAATTTTTCCTCTAAAATTCAGTAGTGGTAGGTTACAAAGTAGGGTTCAAGACAAATGGAGTGGTAGCCAACCCACTGCATTATTCTGTGTTCTGTCTTAGCCTCTTGGTCATTCAAATGCAGGTGATGGTTTCAGTGCTGAAATAGTAAGGTGAAATGTAAGTTGATTTAACATTTTAACCAGAAGGGATTGCCCTCTTCCTCTACTGCCTTGATGTAAGGCCTTTGATGATAACCAGTGGTGATGGCAAAATGCGTAATGAATGAAGGCACTGGGTGCTAGTGCTACTCATAAAAAAGAGCTTGGAGGTAGTTAAATCTGTGGGTTTAAATTTAGAATAGGCAAGCAATTTGTAATGAATTATTTATTGGGTTAAATTTCACCAACTTTTTTTTTTCTGTTCACCAGTTGTCCACAAACATATGGCAAAATTTGTGGATTTATTCATTACCTAGAAAATATTCATTTATTTCCTCAGTGAATAAATTCTTGGCCTGCAGATTGCTCATGAGCAGTTCATAGGGAATATTCAGAAGATGCACTGTGTGTGTTAGTTTCCACGTCTGCTTCGATATGCTGTAAATTAGCACTATTATTATGACTAAAAGATCACACGAGCAGATGCTGTGCTGACAGCAATATTTCAGCTAGCCCTTTATTTAATTCTCATCAGAACATAACATAGTACTCTAACATTACACTTCTGGATTTACCTGCAGCATATCCTAGTTCCTATTAAATGAAGAATTACTTTCAGTCTGGATTAGTTTACCAGTCTTATTTACACCATGGCCCCAGTGTTGTGTTGGCACAGCTGACAGGACAGAGAATTGCAGTTCAGTCATGAATGAACATTTAACAACAAGATGTTGTTGCATCACTATGATCAGCAAAATCTATCTGGTTAAAGCCTTGTATAAAAGAAAAATGCATATTAATATATTTTATTTGCACTATGGTGTATGCACTTAGCCTCTGTAGAGAGCAAAGAGAGAGCTCAAAGTTTTTTACTGTGTCTGAGGGTTTGCTGTATTTGTTTGTTTATTTTCCCTTATGTTAGCAATGCAGAAGGATGCTTTGGGAAATGGAAAAATATGTCAGTAAAATTAATAAAAATTAATTGTAACTTTCCCTGTTTGGAGAGGTGACAACATTTCCGTGATGTTACTAGTGTACATTCCCCAGAAGTTAAGGATCACTTGTGCCTCGGTGAAGATGGTCAGGTTTGAGGGGTGATAAAGCAGTGATAACCACTTTAATAGGGTTCTTTGTAGAAGCCATATTCATGCCCATCCTTTCCTTTTACCTACAAAGAAAATCCTTCAACTTCTCCCTGTACATATTGTCTATAGACTACCACAGTACTTTTCTGCAAATCTCACTCAAGCAGAGGAACTTTTTCACTAGTTTTTCCATAGCAGGGCATGAAAAATAACATCTGGGGATAGCGCTCTAGAGGTATCTTAGTTCCCCCAGAGAATTAAGAAAGGTGGAGAAAACTTCTTGTTATTTGAAGGGTCTTTGCATTAGTCTAATGTTCAGAGGTATATCCGCTCTCCGGGTGTTTACTTAGTGGGTGTGACTTGGTTTGAATGTTTCTTACACTATAGTAATGCAACTGATTCTATAAATTGGAGATGTGATGGACCTTTGCAAAATGGCAAATCTGAAAAAGAAGAAAAAATCTCATTTTATAATTTTTGGCAACTTAGCCCATGATAAAGTATCAGTTGAAAAGCATATGATATGAAAATGAAAGATTATACTCTTTAAAGAAAATGTTCTTTAATGTAATATAATGCTTTAGAATAAAGTAAAACAGAAACATCCACTAAAGGAATAATGAAAAATTATTATTTTAACTTTCGCACAATGATAATGATTACAATTATTATTCCTAGAGGAGAAGAACTGGGTTTGGTGTTGTTCTTGGTTGAAAGTGAGGACTCCCATTTTCTATGTGAACGAACAACAGCAAGCTGCAAAACTCAGGAAGTATGACCCTCCATTGCACCAGCTGGAGCTGCATTTCTGTGCAATCCTTAACAAAGGATTTATGAAAGGGGAATAAACAAACAGGTTTTTATCCTAGTGGTTAATATCTCTACATCAGAAGCATGAAGTGTGAATTTGAAATTCATGAAACCGGTTATATTATTGAATTGAAGTTTCCTGCTGCATTAACTGAGTGTAACAAAAGTCATTGCAAATGGTTGGTGTGGTTTAAGCAAAAAATATGGAGGAAATTGTTTTAAGCTCAGAAACTTGGCACTCAGAAACACAAGCACTTAAAGCAGAAAACAGAAATAAAGTTTCATTATATTGGGAGTTTGGTGCTCATATGGCCTGGTATCAGTACTTTTGTCACACTTCTTGTCTCCTTATGAAGTGCCAGTTTTTCGCTTTCATTGTAGATGGAATGTGGGAATGTAAGAAATCCCTGAATTACACACCTAGGCTCAGTGCCTAACACTGAATTACTGCAATGCTTTGTGCCAGGAAGCCTAATCCCATTTGGGATCTGACCCAAATGATTCAATCTCATTACACCCAAAGGCATTGTGATAGCTTCTATAGGGGATTTCTGATATTTGTGAAATAAATACAGTTATTGTATTTAAAAAAAGTTAACGTGTGTACTTCAGGAGGGTAAATGCTGATTAAAAAAAATCCTTCAAATTGCTATTACATTTCAGTTCTGAAATTACACCTGCCAGTGTAGCAATGAGAAAACTGATTGTCCATTAGAAATACCTATTCACATATATCATAAATAGAAATAACTATTTCAACTTGATAAAGAACAGTATATTTATTTGGTCTTATCGGAGCTCTTTTCAGATGTAAGAAAATGAGAATATTTTTATCTCAAGATTGAAACACTTGGAAAATGAGGACTGTAGACTCAAAGATAATGGAAATATTTTAGCAATGTTTTTCACTTTATTTCAGTAATCACATTGCTAAAAATTAAATTTATAATAGAATTATCTGGGGTTTTTTTGCATTACCATCAGTTTGCCATTTACTTCCTCTGAAATACAAGTTGTCAGAAATCTTCATTGCATTTGAAATGATAAGAAAATATAAAACTTCAGTTATTTTGAAAATAGTCACTTTCAAACAGATTTACCTGTAGCATTTTTACAGATTCTAATTTTTAAAAATGCTGAATTTTTATGATGTGTGATTTAATTATTCATTAGTTGATATCACTAAAATAGACACTGTATCATAAAAATTAATGAAATAACTTAGGAAAAAAGGTAATTCAAAAATCTTTTTGATTATAGACCTCTGCCAGTATATAGGAATAAATCTTGGGGCCTTTAATGGAAAGATTATGAGCATGGAAGGACCTCTGACATCACCTGAGTTGAAGGTGAAATATTTCCCCTACAGCAATAAAAATGAATGTGCAATTTTTTATTTTTTTTTTTGTAACCTACCCAGTGCCCAAGATCCTCTGTAACCTCTGTTTGACTTGTCACTTGGAAGACAAATTTGTTCATAGATTGTGACTGTCAGATTGCCTTTTCTGCAACTGTATCAGTAATTAGCTATGCCTTGTTAGTGCTCAAGGCAAGAACATCTGTCACATTGAAATAAAGGCTTAGATTTTTCACAATTTTAGACAACATTTTAGCCTTTTGGCATTGTAGCACCAACAAAAAAATCCAAACTATTGACAAGACTGTGTCAATGGCTTTTATAAAAGTCTATGTTGTATTAATCTGTTATATAAAAAAAGAAAGCTGTAACTCTAAATTTTTAAAGATTTTATATTAAATTCAGAATAAAACATGAATTTGGAGAAAAATGGGGAGAGTCTGTGAGCTGATTTTAATTTAGGCTTTATCCTAAAGTCTGTTGAGCTTTTCTGTGACTTTCTGCGTGCCATCAGTTTCAATTGATTTGGTGTAGCAAGGATCAATCCTCTGTCACTTAATTGTATTATAGCTGTCTGTGTCTTTGAAAATAATTACAGAGCTATCTATCAATCTAGCTGCACCAATAAAAATGACCTCGTATAATTATAACTAATAAAAAAATTAGTTTATGCACATAGATTATGGCTATCTTACCAAGAGGCTACAGTTTATTAAATAACCTCATGAACAAGATAGATTGCAAGTATAATGAGGTGAATCTGTGTTAGTATATGATATTATCAATCAAAAATACAACAGTCCAGATATTCTACACTTAGGCAGGCACAGAACAGAAAAGAATGATGGGCTGTTTCAGAGTAAACTGGCCCCCGGGTTGTCTTTGACATTTACCCTTTCTCAGTCTAACAGAATCAGGGCTATTTAATTTACAGAAATTTAAAAGTAGCTTCAGACACACATAGGGTTGTAACATTCATGCTGTTAGTTATTATAGTGCAGTCTGTTCTCTTGCCAGATGAGGAGTCCTCTCATGTCCCATGCCAAAATTAATGGGCATAGAAAATGCGTGAGATGCCAGATTACAGATTTGGTCTAACTAGGGATGCCTCAATTAACTACTTTTAGCCATTTTTGATACCTTGTGCTGCTTAAGTGTTGCCAGTTGGAACAAGATACTGTTTGGACATAGAGGGCAAATTAATGAATTAAGTAGGTTTGCAGATGTGAGAAATTATTTCTCAGTAGTATATGAAATCCAATAAAATTTAGGACCATAGAATATCCTGAGTTAGAAGAGACCCACAAGGATCATCAAGTCCAACTCCTGACACTGCACAGGACAGCCCCCAGAGTCACACCTGTGCCTGAGAGCATTGTCCAAAGGCTTCTTGAACTCTGTCAGGCTGGTGCTGTGACCACTTCCCTGGGGAGCCTGTTTCAGTGCCCAAACACCCTATGGGTGAAGAACGTTTTTCTAATATCCAGCCTAAACTTCCTCTGATACAGCTTCATGCCATTCCCTCAGTTCATATATTAACATATTATTAAATGACATATTTATTCATGAAGGTTAAACATGTCTATGTTCTTCAATGCAGCTTTGTTTGCTACAAACTGTTGTCTGTTATCCCTATTCCAACTTATTTGCCTCTTTTTTTGCTTAGTTTTTCCTCTGAATGTCTACCTTGGGATAATCTGTATCTTAAAATTTGTTTGCCACATGAATTTAATTCTCATTGAAAATAACAGGAGCACAGATGTACTGCCTTAGTGTAAAGATGCTGCACAGCAGATACCAAAACTAAGACAAAAAGGTCTAAATTTTCTGAATTTTCACCCTTGTGAACTAAATAAAGTTTTGTGGCATATATTTTGTGGCATATATCTATAAAATATTTTTTGGCATGTCTATACATTGATTTAGAAAAAATGAAATGTGCTTTTCCTTGCTTTTGACTTAAAAGCTGTCTATAAGCCTGTTTGTCTTTATTTTCATGTGCTTGTATCTTTTGTTTCCAGGGCTTGATCTTTATAGGAAAAACAGCTGCCATTTAATGAAACTGCCATGAGGCAGACTGCAGAACTTAAAATTCTATGTTTTTTTAGGCTTCTATTAAATAAAAATGCAACTTAGAATGAAACTGGCTGTTGGTGGGTGCTCACTCAGATGTGAGAAATGAAAAAAGCCAAAACTTCCCAAATGATAAAATAAATCATCACATGAAAGTACAATAAATGAAATACTTAATGTGCTGGCAGTCTCTTGCTTAAGATTCATGTACCCATGATGCATGTATAAGTTATTACAGATAAAACAGTTATATAAATTTTGTAAGCTATATAAATCTTCCTTTACATGTTCCACTTGGGTTTTTTTAGGCCAGTGTGCTTTGCATTGACATAATTTTAACCATGGAACCTCCACAGTAATGTTTTTAACATTTGCATATAAGTATTGAGTATCATAACAGGTACTTTACATTCATACTGGAAATGTCAAAATTTTCTTCCCTGACTTAAAAGATTCCCAGGATTTTTGAATGTCTGTTTCAGCTATCATCTCATGGAGGTATATTCAAGTGGTATGCTAAGATTTCATTATAACACCCAAATTCGCTAAGGACATTTGCAAATTTGCAGTTCAGGAGTAAAATCAGAATGTGATGACTCCTATTTTTCTTGTTTTGTTTAAATTTATTTTTTCTTTAAGAAACCAAATGTTACTTTTCACAGAGTAGCACGTGATAAAGTTCACACTGTAGTGTGACTTCACACTTCATTTTCTGTCACTACTGTTATGACGAAGGACTATTTTTGACTGATTAAATAGAAAAAAAGAGAAACTTTAAATTTTTGCCTTTTTCATCTGGAAATTATCTTACTCTTAAATAATTCCACCATTAAGTATTGACTTTCATTTCCATCACAAACAGTTTCTCATTTTAGTTAGATGCACAAACTTGGCCATTTTGGACCCTGTAATAAATTCATAATTTTTTTACTACATGTGTTCCTAAATATCTACTCCATCCCACACTTTTGGCATGTACCTATTTTTGCTGAGCTTCATTTACTTTGTGAAACTTCACACTGTCAAGGCAGGGAAACACTGCAACTACGACCTCCTTCTGTTTTTGTTTTTTTTTTTCCCCCAAAATTATACGTCCACTGATATCAAGGGGAAAGAAAAAAGCAAGGCATATTTTAAAAAATAAGAGCTGAGATTTTTCTAATGTTAAATATTCCGTTAATGATTGAATCTGAATAATTTTATTCAAAACTTAATTTTTTATTGGGCATGAGATTTTTTGTTTGCCCATACTTGCTATTAACCTGAACCAGTGTACTGAAACATATACTGAAATAAATGGTTGAATACACGACATGACCAGCAGGACAAGGGTGTTAATTGTCTCCCTCTACTCTGCTCTCACGAACCCCCACCTGGAATACTACATCCAGCTCTGGGGTCTTTAGCACAAGAAAGACATGGAGCTGGTGAAGCAGGTCCAGAGGAGGGACAAAAAGATGATCCGAGGGCTTAAGTACCTCTCTTACAAAGACAGACTGAGAGAGCTGGGGTTGTTCAGTCTGGAGAAGAGACTGAACAACCCACCTAAAGGGGGGCTTCTTTAAAATATGGAGAGTGACATATCATAAGGACATGTAGTGATAGGAGAAGGGGTAATGGTTTAAAATTAATAGGAAGTTGATTTGGATTACATTTTAGGAGGAAATTCTTTGCACATAGTACAGTGAAACACTAGAACATGTTGCCCATAGAATTGTGGATACCCCATCTCTGGAAATGTTCAAAGCCAGATTAGATGGAGCTCTGAGCAACCTGATATAGCGGGAGGTGTCCCTACCTGTGGAAGGGGGATTGGAACCAGATGCTTTTTACGGTTCCTTCCAATAGAAACCACTCTATGAGTCTATGATTCCCTGACATTTGACATATGACAGTAATAGCACTGTTACTTGGGTATGAGCTCTAAATCCGTGAGGAAACTAGAAGAGGGAATCATGGACTGCTGTGATCCTGGCATAGTATACGTCTTGAGAAACACTGCTCTAGTTCTTAATTAAGTACATAGTCCTGCATTATCTTCTTAGAGTAACTGAAGTATACCTAGCAGAAAAAGAAGATACTTTTCTGTTGTTGAATGCTCTTTTCTCTTGGTAACTAAGGTAGTTTTTAATTTAAAATGTATGCTTCTCCCTAAATAGGTATTTCTTGAGATGGAAAAGAGCCATAAGTGGTGACTCCCAGAATACTCAGCTCAAAGGTTAGTACAAACCTTATTTGAAAAATTCAAAGTTTATAATGTCTGCAAAACTTGTGATGAAAGTTGTCATAAGCAGGCTTTTTAGTTTTGGAAATGCTTTAAGAAAGGAGTCCCTTGAGACTTTTTGGATATGCACCCGAGTTCTAAAGAGCTGTGGAATTTTACAAATTATTTCTGCACATGAATTTAAGTTTTAACATTGGATACAGTTGAAGATCAGGGATTAAAAATTTTCATCAATCAAAAGCAGTAAATAAAATAGATTACATCATGAGCATTTATAGGTTTAAATTTTAGCTGAATGCAGCTGATATTTGCCTATGTAGGGTAGCCAACATATTATAGAGGCAGAAGTAAATCAATTTAACTCAGGACTGTCAAGTACACAGCAATGTATTAAATAAGTAAGTGTCATCTTAAAAGCTGTAGTTCATTCACAGATCTATGGCATGAAAAATGTAATACAGGAAGGCTGGCAGCATAAGACAATTTAGAGGAGTCTTCAGGTGTTGCGGAGCAATTATTATGTTCTTTATCCAGAGCCTATAAAATGTTCCCTTGACAAAATGGTACAGATCTGAACATTTTGTCATTATAGGTGTCATACACATCAAACAAAAGAAACATTTACAGTGCCCAGGGAGAATAAATGAAATGCATTTTCAACCCAAAATTTTGAAACAATTATAACATTCATAAATCCCAGGCATTTTTTCTGTATGTCTATGAAAAAAAGAACTTGAATCACAGTGGGGATCACAATGTATTGCTGGCTTTTGTACTATCAAACACCAGAATTGCACGCGATGTCACAAAGACACTCATGTTGCAGATGGAAATGGAATGATATTTGAAGGCTTTCCATGAATAACTTTTTGATGGATTCTTTAAAATCATGAAGATGATGCCAGGGGAATTAATTTAATTGTGAGACAACAGCAACAACAACAACCACCACCGAGCCACTTATTCTAATGGGAGAAAAAAATAGAAGAGAGAGATAAGTGTACCAGTGCTAGGTAGAAGTAGCCTAGAAAGTTACCGAAGCATATCAAAATGATGAAATTAAACATCTGGAGAGTCATCCAGTAACTTGAGAGAGGTTGCTGTAGTCAACCACATCAGGACCACCTGTCAATTAGTAAAAGAGCTCAGAGGAAATGAAAAAGAGAATTCATAAGTCAAAAGAAAAGTGATAGGAGAAAAGTAACCTCAGATTATGACTTATTCAAATAATGAAAATGTCTTTTGCAAGAGATTAACAAGCACACTCTCCAAATCCCAGGAAATAAATGTCAAAATCAAGTCTATTTCCTTAACATCTTCAAAGCAGCAATCACATAAAAAATGAGTGGGATGATGGAATGCATTAACAAACCAGGGGTGTAAAAAAGTTTATGCAGGTTGAGGTGTTATAGCCAAGATGCTTTCAGGACTGAAGCTTTCAGGTCACTGTGTTACTTCTCAGAGCAGGCAATATCTCACTGCTGATGACTTGGTAAAGCAAGGATCTGCTGTTAATTGTTGCAAGGCTTCACAAGGAAATCCTTTTGAAGATACTGTATGCATATTTTGATGCAAAGGATTAAAGATAACATAAAAAGGAGGAAATGTACGAAGCACTTACATGCATTCTTTGCACTGAGATGGATAACCTAAGGTCAGAGCAGCTTCCATATACGTTCAGGTAGGCATATTACTTTGATACTGTTTAACATGGTCAACACAGTGCTTAAAGAGAGCACAATTTATTTTTTTTCTAGTCGCCTTATAAAATTTTGAATATGCTCTTCTTATATAATCCTTATTTCAAATCAGATCTGGTCTCTATTGCCATATTAATGTCAGTTTCATCTGTTTACTAATCTTGTTAACTAACATACTAAACAGAACATTTTTCTTTCAAAATTTTTAATACCTGGAGGTACACTTATTCAGATATTTATGTTTGCCATGTAACATTCAGCTCCTTGTCATGATTGGAAGGACTGAATTTTATTTTTTTTTTTTTATCTGGTTTCTCTGAGCACTCCTTCAGGTAATTTATGGAGTATATTGTGCTGATATCTCTCCTAATTCAATAAATTAACAGTTGGAGAGACTGAGAGGTTAGCATACTGAGCTGAGAAGAGGTAAAAACAGCTTAACTAAGCTATAAAGCATTTAAAGATACTTTGTCCTAGGCTTAGAAAAACAGGCTTCTTTCCTGATATTCTTAGCCTAAGCCCATGCACTTGCCCAAACTCATTAAGTCCAGGCATAGGATTGCCTCAACCTTATCTCAGAAAGAAAAAAAATGCAACATAACCTTTCCCTCTTTGTCATCTCTGCTCCTAGCCAGTCTGTTAGAACTTTTCCTTTTCAAAAGACATCTGTCTACTATAGTTTATAGCCATCCAAGCATAACCAGGCACTGAGGAGAGCATGGTGTGATTCCTCCATAACAAACCAAGTTAAAACCAACCTAATAATGTGCTAGATTCAGGTCTTCTTAGGTCAAAAACTAACTGCATGGATAGCGGAGGAGTTAAATCAGAATTTGTTAAACCTGAGCTTTCTGTTCTGAATGCTGTAAAGCACAGCATTCACCGCGAAGTGAATTCCCAGTCCTAAATACTGATGTATTTAAGCTACTCAGTATATTTTGTTTTCTATTGTTGCTGCTACAATGAGTGTATTTCATTTACCCTGTGTCTCTCTCTTTCCTGTGATCTTATGTATCAGATATAAAGAATGATTTGAGGAGGACTATTGAAAATCCATCTACCACAAAGAAAATAACTTGTCCATGGAAAATGTTGGAGAGATTAGTTTTGCAAAGAAAGGCTGAGAGGTGCATAACAGCTGATTAAGCTGACTTTCTATTCAGGATACTTGTTTTAAAGGATATGTTTGATTACTGGAAGAAATCAATATATTTACTTTGACTCACTCTATATGTGCTGGTACATTGTACAAATAGATCCAAATATTTTTTGAAGACTTCTAAATTAATGCTACCTTGCCAGGTGGAACATATGTTTGTATGGATCTAGAAGAGTTACTGTAAAGGAGAAATCTAGGTTTCCTCATTAGATGATGGAACAGGTCTTATATAAGTCTGCTCTTTATACCAAGTTGTTGTGGTTTTAGTAGCGGGGAGGGGGCCATAAAGATGTCTCCTGTGAGAAGCTTCTGGAATTCTTCACCATTTCCAGCAGATCCAATCTCTGATGGCTTTGAAGATGATGGGCATGCCACTGGCCATGTCTGGGCCAATTATAAAGGTTGGTTACACCTCTGTGATGACATATTTAAGGAAAAATCAAAACAAAGTGTGCACACAGCTGCCTTTAGTTAGAGAAGGAGGAGGATGTGAGAACATGTGAGGGAAAACAACATGGAGACACCAAGGTCAGTGGAGAAGGAGGGGGAGGAGCTATTCTAGGCACTGGAGCTGAGATTCCTCTGCAGGTCTTGGTGAGACCATGGTGAGGGGGAGTGTTCCCCCTGCAGTCCATGGGGTCCACGAGGGATGCAGAGCCACCTGCAGTCCATGGGTGAGGTGCTAACGTTGGAGCGGGTGGATGCCAGAAGCCACAGCAGCCGTGGATGTCAGGAGAAGCCGTAGCAGGTGCAGCCCAGTGAGAAAGAGAGGCTGAGATAAAAGTCCCGCAGTTTGTGGAGGAGGTGACCACGCTGGAGCCGGTGGATGTTGGAGGAAACTGCAGTCCAGGTGGGAGACCTGGTTGGAGAGAGAGGGGCCCCCTGCTTTCATGTTGGAGCAGTTTGTCCTTGGAGGACTTCACCCTATGTACGAGTAAACCCACACCATAGAAGTTCACAGAGAACTGTCTCTTGTGGGAGGGACCCTACAGCAAATGTAGAGGAAAAAACTCCTCTCCCTAAGCAGGGGAAGAATATTCCGGTGATGGACTGACCCGAACCCCCATAACCTGCCCCCCTCGCACTGTTGGTGGGAGGGAGGGGGTGGAGGAAAAGAAAGGTGTCTTTAAAGGTTTATTTTTACTTCTGATATCCTCCTTTTAACTCTGGTAGTAATTAATTTCACTTTGCAACTTAAGTGAGCCTGTTTTGTCCTTGGAGCATTTTCTCCCGGTTCCTTATCTCAATTCATGGACTTTTGTGTTAATTTTTTTATTTTCCTTTTCCCCTTCTCCTTTCCTCCTCTGCCCAGCTGTGGCAGGGGAGGGAACGAGTAAGCGGCTGCCGTGGGTGCCTGGCACTTGGCCAGGGTCAAAGCACGACACAAGTTTTTTCCGGCTATATCTATTTTGAAAAATGGGAATTTATTGTATTCATTTTAAAATACATGAGAGCATCTCTGCAAGGGATTTCCTTTAAATTAATTTTATTTAAGTAAACTTTACTGCACTGCTTTTTATAAGGTCACCACTGTTTCAAGTTTCAGGATCAAAACCTGCTATACCGAAATTGTTTTGGACATTCCTGACTGAAGAATCCTTTGAAAGTAGATAAATCCTTTTCTATTACTAGAAGATAGTACATATAGGACAAATAAAAAGAATACAGAAATTTTACAGAATTCAATTTGCTTCTGATTGTGTAATACATTTGCTATTTTTTTATTAACCTTGATGTTATACAAGAAATTTCAGTAATCCAATTGTGTCTCAAGTTTAGCTCCCTTAATGGGTTCCTTGACAAGGATGAGCTCATATAACTTACCATCAGCTTATGTTCACTCTTCCTATGCAGTTACTCTCAGGATTATGTGAATTAGATATTGCAATGGCTCATTGCTCTTGCTCTCTCAGAAAGCACTTCAATGGATTTCTATTTCCCATTTAATAAATGTGCTGCAGATTTCTGGTAGGAGTCCTAGAAACAAATCCTTTGGGAGAGAACCAGAGGAATGTCAAACCACACTCAGTGCATTTCTGCCCAATTTCAGGGTACAGGGGAAAACCAAAGGAGTTTCCATGCTAGTAAAATGGATCTAACAATGTGGTTTTGGGAGTGGGCTACCTGCTCTGACAAGTCAAATTCAGTGCATCTAAATGAGCAGAACTTAAGGTTTTTCTGTCTGGCACTTTATTGCTGGGCTGATTCTTTGATCCTATACCAGATCCATGTGTTTCCAAGTACTTTTTCTACAAGGAGCAGTAATGTATTGAATCATGCTGATTCTTCACAATTAAGGGGTTATGTGGGTTTCTCTCACTACACTTCTGTCCTTACTTTCACATACCTGGAATGGAGTTGAAAGTTAATATTTTATGTTGGTAAGTTTTTCTGCTCATTTTGACTGCCAGAAAGGAATCCAATAAGAATATATTGTACTTTTATTGAAGAGTCTGTAATAACTGGAAGATTCTATAGTCTATTAGACCACCCTCCTTCCTCAAAACATTGCGTATTAACATACATGTTAGAGTTCAATGATTGTACTTTGTTGTCTCTTCCATCAGCCAGGATTACTTTAAGGAATTTTTTTCCAATAAAGGGTTATGGATTTTAAGTGAAACAAAACCACAGTGGGGCTGTGTTTTGACTTTGATAAAACATCAAGGAGTTTGAATTGCTATTGCTTTGGTATCTTTACATCTGTCACATAAAGGGTATTCTTTCACAAAAACATGGATTTTATTTTTTCCCTTTTTTCTCAGCCAGTAATGCACCACCTAATATCACATTCTCCTGCCAGTAATATTCTGATGGAAAAGAACAATTTTCTTTCGAGATAAACTTTTCTTTAAACAATCATTATTCCCTTAAATTTGTGAACACAGACTGTAGTGCTTTTTAGATGAACTTTTCCAGTCCTGTCTTCATGGATATTTGGAATCAGAAGCCTGAATTTACTAAGCAGATGTTGAGCTGGGGATAGCTCAAAGTCAATTTGAAGAATTCAAACTTTTTGTACTCTTTAAATTTTTATCTCAGAGAGAAAATTATCTTACTTAGGAGCTGAAAATATTATGAAATTTTGGTTAATCACAGCACACAAATAAAAAATTCTGTATAGTGACTGTTCACAGAAGCTTTTGCAATAATTAGTTGCAAGCCATGTACTGTCATACATATTCATAGCAACAGTTTCTTGAACATTATAGCTCCAGGAAGGGATGTAGTGCCTTTTACAACAGAACCTGGATTCTGACTCTGAAGTCAACAGATAGATAGGTTTTTGCTTTACATATTTGTGGATAATTTGCAGATGGAAGAATTGTCTGACCTATCTGACTCAGTCAGAAGTGTACAGTCCACTAGTAATATAAATAGGACAAAATTTATTGGTGTGAAGTACAAGATCATTTATGGAGTAATACAATTTCTCTCTGTAAGCTGAGAGCCACTGGAAATGACAGACGAGGAGAAAAGTCCTAAATGTATTATGTGGTCACAGAGTCAGTCTGTGTTGTGATAAAGGAGAAAGCAACCCCAACTCAAGGAAATTTCAATCAAGGCCCCTGTGAGAGAGATGTTTTTGTACAAGACCTTGCTGGAATTTCTTTTATGATGATGAGAAACCAAAAAGGGGTAATAAAGAGATATATGAATAACATGAGACCCAGAAAAATTTAACTTCTTTGGAGAAATTAAAGCTGATAAAGAATCTAGTTCTGTAAAAGTTATACATAATAGTTTAATGTAATGCAAAAATTAAGAATTCTAGAAAAATTATAAAAGGTGCAAACTGAATAAATTCAGAGTGCAATAAAGCTGATATAAATCTCTGAAAAAAATCTCATATTGGAATATTGAGGGGGAAATGTTTGTTTTCAAGACTGTGCTGACAACATTGTTTACCATTTTGTTTTTATATTGGTGAGTGCATATGTGTTAACCCACAAACTTCAGAAAAGAGTACATTTGCTGCTCTTTATTAAGCTTGTTGTTGTTGTTGTTGGGGTTTTTCTTTTGCTTGTTTCTTTTTTTTTTTTTTCCTGGCACTTACCTTGCCTGGAGAGAAATAGCAGTATTGTCAGCAGAAGATCCTCCACCTGCTTTAACCAGATCTGGCTGCAGCTCTCAAAGACTGCTTCTTTCCTCAGATTAAAACATTCACAGGAAAGACTTTCTTGCCTTGTACTCTGATAACTGCTCTTCAGAGTGCTGTCTTGATAGGCAAAATGGGAAGACAAAAATAAAACATGATCTAGCCGTTACCTATTAAATTGTGTGTTGTTTCAGCAGAATTGAATGTTAGCTAGTACAAAATTATTTGCATTCTCAACAGTGTTGTTCATCAATTCCAGTATCCCAGGTATAACTGATGAGAAGGAAACCTTGTTTTATTTATTTTTAATTCATGAAGCTTTTATACTTCATTGCTATTTTTAAAATATCTACATTGACAGAAAGTTATTTCTAAAGACAATGCAAACTCATCTACAGATAAAGATCTGCTGTAATGAACAAGAGCAGCATAGAACCTTTGACTGTATTATGTCATGGGTTTATTTGTTTAAAGCAGGAGAATTGATTTTAAATTGTTTGAACAAGGTCCAATGCAGAATATCTCTATGCCAGCTGTTATAAATTACACTAATGGCAGAACTGACAGTTTCTCAAACAAAATTTTTTTCCAGGGTGAAGTAGTTTATTATAATGTGGAGCTACATGTTTTCTATGTACTTGATGCCACCGATTTTCTGCAGCCAGCTCTTGATAGAAAAATGTCTGTGGATAGAAACTGAATAGATTTGCATCTGCTATATGGCGCTGGACTCAAGGGTGAAGCTGAACCTTATGTCATTTACCTCTGGAAAGTTTAGAATCATAGAATTACTTGGGTTGGAAGAGTCCTTAAAGATCAGGTATTTTTTCTGGTTGTTTTTTGTTTGGTCATTTTGCTTTGTGACAGAAGTTTTTATTATTAGGTCTAACATGCTCATAGTAAACAAGAAAAACCCTTAATAAAAGGCAGTTAATATCTTTTTCATTGTTTCAAATTCTCTGTTGTGCACAGAACTTGTAAGCACTTTTGTGCCCTTAAAAGATTTTCCACAAATGTATTCCTATGAATGTGCTTGCATCTTCTCAAAATCAGGAATCTAGTCAATTTTCTCAGGTAACAGCATAGCCAGAACCTAATTTAAAACATAAAATTGAGCTGCAGTTCCCACCTTGATCCTGCAAATGGTTTGGTTCAGATCCAATCAAAGAACTAGGGAAATTATTAAGAATCTTTCTTCTTACTTTGATAGGGCTTGGATTAAACTGCTGATTTTTAGCAGTACCTATTATTCTGCAGTGTTCACATAATCACTGAAAGCCACCTGTCTCTCAAATCAACTAAAAATCACACTACCACATCAGAAACATTATAACAGTTCTTTGGATCCATCACATGCTTGCGATATTTCTCACTTTTGTCTGACCAGACCAATTCTATTAAGACTAAAAAATTTCAATAGAAAAAGAAAATAAAGAGAAAAATATTTGTTAACAAATGATCAGTCAAGGGCTGCTGAACTTGCCTAGGTATTGAAAATGTCTTTGTTTATATACAACTACAGTCTGATGAAATGATATTTTGGGTCCTGGAGATATAAGAAAAATCATGAAGAGTTTGGGATCTTCCTTTTAAGAATTTGGTTTTTTCTGCCTATGATCCTAGCATGGTAACTTTATGATGATTGTGTCAACAGTATCATACCTATATTTTTACTGGTAGATGTATGAATATTTTACGTTCTTCCTTTTTTTTTTTTTTTTTC
>VYZT01055178.1:0-10306 GCA_013400735.1 Pomatostomus ruficeps | reverse complement strand
TGGATCACCAAGAGACTGACCATATTAGTGAAAGGGGAAAACTGTTCAGCATGTTGACCCAGGCTGACTATGAAGCAAAAAGAAAATCTTAGCCATTTATAGAACAAATTTCCTCCTCAGAATAACATGAACTCATTGTTTTTCTCCTAAGGAAGATGCTGGGAGCCAACTGAATTATTAATTGCATACTCAAGTATTACTTCAAGGGACTAGTTTAATTTAATATTTCAGAAGATTTACTGAAGACTTTATTTCATTTTTACTTATTAGCCTGTTAGTTTCATAGTTTAGTTTAATGAAATAAATGATACTAATTAATTGTTTTCCCAGAAAAAAATCACAAAGGCAATTAGCAAGATTATGAAGCATTGAACACCTTTTCCTGCATTAAAGAGCAGTAAATGTCACTTCCAAATTCCTTAATGCCTATTCATCAGTTTAACTTGTTCTTTGCTAACTTTTCCTAACACATGAAAAACTTAAAATTTTGTTACCTTTCATACTTTTTTTAACATTACAACACAGAGTGATCTTTTTAAACTTTAAATTTGAAAAGATCACCACCCATACACAATATTTTTTTCTAAATAAACATGAAAACTCAAGTAATTCTACAGCCATTACAGTATTCAGCCCAAAAGAATAATTTATCTTACCTTTGTTCACTGTAATTCGACATCTAAAACAAATTCTGCAGTAAGTTCTCTTTTTATGCCAATAGTTTTGGCTGCTGTATTTCAATACAGCTTCTTAGAATTATACTGAAATGCCATAGTTTGTTAGAAATCGGGTTTTCTTCTGCATGGGAAATGTTAAGCTTTTAATTTTTAAAAAAAGGAAATGTAAAAAAACAAGAAAAAAAGAAATATCAACATGCTATAATGCTGCCACTAACGGAGATTTCTAGTGTCACTGCTTTGTTCTCCTTTGTTTGGTTTCTTTGGGGTTTTTGGGGGAGGGCTATAGGGACCATGTGTGTTTAGATCAATCTTGCAAGATGAAGAGCATCTCTTCTACACCCCCATCTTCAAAAATTATAATGTGATCCCACTCGAGCTGTCTTGGGCAACGCAGCACAGTGGAAGGCTCTGACGAGTGCAAGTGAGAGCAAATAAGCACAAAAGTCTTTGAAATGTAATTCCCAGGAGGTACTGATGAAGCTCTTATGAGTAGTCCTATGTAGGTTTAGTTTTGAGACAACTGCAGAACACTTTCCCTTGAAGAACTTTTCAGTGGGGGAATTCCAAAATCTAATTATACTAAAAGCCAGATGATAAGGCACGTTGACAAACGCAGACCACAAACAGACACCAATAATTATAGTTTGTAAATAAAGCCCAGAGAGGGATTGACTGCAATTCAGTTCTATGACTGGTATGTCATTTGTTGACAGGTTCAGCTACATATGAAAGCCATTTTCAACACATCTACACTCTGAAGACACTTTCCCTAAAACCATCGTTTTGCTTTAGTGATGGATACAACACAGTGGAGGAATGATGCTGTGAGGAGAACACCTCTGTCCAAAACTGCCAGTGGAGTGTGTTCTGTATGGAAACAGGAATAAAAAATACAGGGTAAGTGGAGGGGGATAGGACATGCTTTGTGTTTCAGTGTTGAAATGTAATATGCTTTCTGGAAACTGCCACAGTTATGGGGAGATGCCTGCTCTCTGTACATATACAGGGAGGACAGAGAGGAAAAGCCAGCAGACTTCTTTTATAGGAGGTTCATGGCATATTGAGCTGGGACCAGGTTACTGGAACTCATAAACCAAAATACATTAAAAACAGTCAAAAAGTCTCCACTACACAAGTAATATATATTATGCATGTTTATACATAGACTTCTTCCTTATCTACTGGGACAAAGTCAGGACCATGTCTATTTCCTAGAATGTACCACAGATGTTGTAAGCACAGATCTTAACACAGACATAAGTGCAGTACCATATACTGCTTTTACATGAGCTATCAGGTATTTCAAATTTTAAATGTTACCCTTGGAAAAAACATTTATTTACTGTGGTGTCAGGGAGGGTTAAATTACCACTGGATTATCCTACAATTTAGATTACTGTTTAGATCTTGCATTTATGTTTTTCCTTTATTGATTTTTCACATTGTTGCCACTAGAGCTTGCTACAATGCAATCAGATGGACTTTAATATATGCATTTCAAATCACTGACCAATGTAGATATCAAATTTCCAACCCTTCACCTTTTAATCTCCAAATTAAAAGAAGGATTTAAATGTGTAAGGAAGGTAAATTTCAAAGTGGCCATCAGATAATTACATAGGGTTGTTGTTAGGTGTTTCTTAGTATTTGCTTTGAGAATCCTATTAGTCTTGACTTACAAGACAGACTGAGAGAGATTTAGACACAAGCATATTCTGTCATATTATGTCATGCTGTTAAAATCCAATTATTTAATGAAATAAGGCATTTTTAGCTGGGCTTTAATTTTAAAAGAGCAGGGACAAAGTTTCAACAATGTCAAAATAACTAAGTTCGTCATTTTTGATGAAAGTTTTTCAGTTTTTGCTTGGTAAAACTGTTTTCATTTAAAAATTCTGTTTTGTTTCATAGCAAGTTAACATTTTTATGTTGAACACTAAAATAAAATTGTTTCAATTACTGGAAAAACATATATTTTTCTGCCCAACAGTCCTGGACTTTTTTTTTTTTTCAGATGTAAATTTAAAAAATTCAGTTTCCTTTCCATCTGGAACTAGGCTGTATTTCAAAATCCATGATTTATTGGCAAACTGTAGCACTCTATCATTCACACCACTCTTCCTGTGAAAAAATTTGTTAAGTCATTAAATAAGAGTGGGCAAAAAATAAGATTATTTTCTCATCAAAACTGAAGATCTGCATTCCAAATCTCAATGCAGCATCGTCTTGAAGTTACACATCACTTCACTTTGGAAGAGAAAACCTTGGTTAAATCCAAGATAGGAAGAGATGATTTTAACAGTCTCCTTCTATTTTTGGGAACTCCCTCCTCCATTGATCTGTTCATTCTTGTTTTCACTGGTTAAAACTATGGATCATTCAGTGAGCTGGTTATTTCAGGTCTTGATACAGCTTAATGACTGAAGCCAAGAGTTCTTTCTTACTCTCCTCCCCTGCAGAAGTGAAAGCACAACCCATCACACTCCTGTTTGAGCGGCTCTTGAAGGAGTCTTATGTGCAAGAGGAAAGATAAAATGGAAGCTTGTTCCAAATGAGAACATGGTAGAACTTCATTTTGGCTCCTGTTTTGAAGACAGCAAAGGTGAACAAAGCTGAAAGACATGAAAATGACAGTGGAAAGGGAAGGTATTTTTTCTTCATTGAGTGAACTTCTGCACTGTTAGAGAAACTGACCTAATCAAAATCAGGGGGCAATAAAATTGCTCAAGATCCCCACAGAAAGGAGGACTCTGTCCAGGGAGGTAGCTGGAGAACTTACCACAGGGGGCTGCTTTCTTCTGCTTTCTCTTACGTGTCCTCTTCCCAGCCTTCATTGCACTTTTCAATTCATGCACCTGGACTTAATATTTACTTTAATTATCACTAACAATGCAGGGGAGACAAACAAATTCTTACTTTATTTGCCAGTGCTTTTGTGGCACTTTGCAGTCATCATGAGCTTCCACAGTGCTTCAAGCAGGGATCATGGCAGCAGGGCCTTCCCCAAGATATACAGAATAGCATTGTTTTTCATTGTATGTTCCTTAAGGAGTACTTCCATGCCCTGCTATCCTCATGAAATTTTTTTCAGTCTTAATATTTTCTACATATCTCCTTACCACTGAAAAACTCCATCAAAACAAAATAATTTTTTTTTTTTAGGTTCAACTAGATCTGGAATGATTTTCTTTGCAAATAAAACCTTCTATTCTGAGATTACCTGTTTTATTCTTTTGATACTGTTAGTTCTTTCTACATGGTTTTTGACTGCTTCACTCTCTTCTCTGGTCGTGGACTTTTTGTGGTATTGACTTGAAGTTCTAGTGACACACAGGGTTTATTTTTCTTCAGATTCTTAGCTGAAAAGTTAATGTAAAATAGACAAGATAGCCCATACAGTACTCCGCGGAAAGCAAAGTTAACTACCCAGTATTTTGGTCATTTTATGAATTTACTTGCAATACTTTACCCCATTATTTCACGAGGAATATAATTAACCTCACAGAGAGTTAGTTGGAAGGATACATTGTTTCACAGGAAGAGGAAGAAAATACTTACTTCCAAAATCCAGAATCCTGCTGGCTCTTCTAATGCTTACGTTTGGATGCCTTTTCCTACTCTGAACATCTCCTTTATGTATATCTTAAAGCACTCTAAAATATGTGACGTTAGATGCATACGTCAGCAATGCGGTAAGTGTTTTTTACAGTCATCAGACCCAAAATGATGCAATGCTATTTTTTTTCCTTTTTTTCCTTTTTCAACCATCTTCCAAATCAGGCACTCTATGTGCTATTTGTGATCCAGCAAGGATGTACAGAAAAAGAGACACCAACGAGAGTTGTCAATGAGTGTATTTAGCATTACTTAAAAATAACTGCTTCCTTTGCATGCTCCTGTTTTTATGATTTACAAGCTTATAAAAGGAAATATGACTAGAAAAACATATCACATGGGTGAAAGAATCTCTTTCCTGATTCAGGAAATGCAGAATGATGGAAGTACGGGACTATACTTACAAGTCTTCTTCACTTAGATCATACAAAATAGTTCCCAGTCCTCATGAATATCCTCCAGTCATCCTAACTCTGTACATGGGAGGATGAACATGGGCAGAACTAAATGGATCACCTCTTATGAATTTTTCCACCATTCTTGTTGTGCAGGATAGCATGTGCCAGTATGCTATCAAGCAGGTTGGAGTTCAGACAGATGCACTTTACAATGCAGAAACTCATTTTTAATTAGTCATATGGAAATAAAAGACCACTTAGAGAAGGGACCATTGGATTTTACAGTACTATGTATTAAATGAAAGACTCACAAAATGTTTTTTACTGAGACTGAAATGCATTTATCCATCGATTTTTACTTTGATCACTAAAAATCAATGGCACCACTGCTCTGTTTCTGTATACACATCCTAGCCATATCTGATTTTATACACTTCTTTAATTCAGAAGGTTCTTTTATGTGATGTCTCAGTATTTCTGAGACACATCTTGTATTTTGGGGGGAGCTTGTAACGAATGTTATGCTGTAGAATGTTTACAATGGAAATGGACTACGGCACAATTATTTCACAGGATTTTTTCTGCTTCCTCTAATGGGTTCCATTCTCTACTGAAAAAAGTCATCCTCAGAAGAGTTAGCACTATGCTCCATGACCTTCACAGAGCATCTTTCTCTCTTTCTATTTCAGTGTGCCATCTGTGGAACTAATTTTGGTTATGCAAGGATGTTCCACTAGGAGTATTCTGGACCTCTACTTCATGGCATAGGATGCAATCTGATCTGTAAAAAAACAGGCCATGGCTGATTCATATTATTTCATTTGCATGTGGAACCAAACTGTTTGGTGACAGATGAGAGCTATATTTATATGGTGATATTTCAATGTCTGATCATGATTTTTTTAAAAATTTCTAGGGTTTTTTTGTTTTAAAGTATTCTTGCTTAGGAATACAAAGATAATAAGAAATCATGTTTCATTTAATATTATTATAATAAAATACTCAAATTGATTTAGTGTAATTATTTGTCTTTGATCTTTTTGTTTCTACTCAGCATGAATTAGAATTCCAAAACGTTTCATTATGCTGAAAGCTATTTTCATACCACTTCCAGAATCAAATTTATGCTGTGGACATCAACCATGATTCATGTACATTTTCTGGTATTTCATAATTATTTTATTATTTCAAACTTCAATAATAAACCAATATGTACTGTTTTCCCCCCATTATTTCCTGTTGTATTTCATGAAAGCCAAGCTGTTTTTTTCCCTAAAGTTCTGTTGGGTTTATATATTCTTTTTAGTCTATTCTGTGGCTATTTCTACTATTTCTGACTATGGGCTCCATCACCTTTCTCTTCACAGTGTTAAGCCTGGTAATGAACTATCAAATTTATTCCCCTCCCCTAATAATGTAGAGTAAATATAAGGAGAATTCTGATGTTTTGGGGCAACCTTTGCTAAGATTGCTTATTTTGCTTCTAGTAACTGAGAACACCATGCAATTTTCCTACAAATTTAAAGGAAGACAACAAGAGAAGGACAGGATTTCATCTAGATATTAAATATGAATTACATGAAACTCCTCTGTCCTGGAAGCAAGGGAGTGTCTTAATTCATCCCACATATTTTTCTTCTGG
This sequence comes from Pomatostomus ruficeps, assembly GCA_013400735.1. Lineage (NCBI taxonomy): Eukaryota > Metazoa > Chordata > Aves > Passeriformes > Timaliidae > Pomatostomus > Pomatostomus ruficeps. The sequence continues at coordinate 3,971 of VYZT01055178.1, read as the reverse complement.
AAAAGAGTAAGTCATTGCAGCCTTTTGACAATGCAGCTCAGTACTCCATATTAAAGGACTGACTGTTTCTTGTCCATATAATTTTTTTTTTTCCTGGGGAAATAGGAAGTTCCTGAAAGGGAAGGACTAACAACTTTAATTCACATGGAACAAATACAAGGATATCTACAAACTTTCACAACACTGCTTCAGTGTGCTTTCTTCTGTCCTTACAGCATTTCTGTTCTAATTGCATCTAATTTTGGCATAATATTTTGCCGTATTAGGACATAGCGTGACACACATGCATGCTCTGTTGGATTATTGATGTCCATCTTCAACATTTCCCAACATAATGACTCTTGGCTACAGAACAGTCTCACATATTCATAATAAAAATAATCATTCTAAACCATGGGAAGCACGGGTGTAGCAGCGTGACTTTTGATTACATTCATTTGATTTTTCTACAATTTTTCAATCTTTCTTGTGCAGTATAAAAGTCCAATACCTTGCCATGTAAAGAGGACTGCATGAATGCTAAAGGCTAGAAAAATGTTAGGAAAACTTTCCATGTAGACATAGGTGATTGTGCTGATTTTGTTTGGGGTAGAGTTAATTGTCTCCACAGTAACTAGCATAGGGCTTTGTTTTGGATTTGGGCTGAACACAGGGTTGAGATATTTCTGGTATTGCTGAGCGGGGCTTGCACAGAACTAGGGCCTTTTATGTTTCTTGCACTTCCTCGCTGGTGAGGAGGTCAGGGGTGCCTGGGAGGCTGGGAGGGGACGCAGCTGGGACAGGTGACCTAAACTGACCAAAAGGATATTCCAGACCATATGACATCATGCTCAACATATAAAGTAGCAGGAAGAAGGAGAAGGGGGGGCGGGGTTTGGAGTGATGGTGTTTGTCTTCCCGAATCACTGTCATGCATGCTGAGGCCCTGCTCTCCTGGAGGTGGCTGAACACCTGCCTGCCCATAGGAAGCAGTGAATCTATTCCTTGTTTTGCTTTGCTTGTGTACGTAGCTTTTGCTTTTCCTATGAAACTTTCTCTCAACACATGAGTTTTCCAGGTTTTACCCTTCCAATTCTCTCCCAGATACTGCTGGTGAGGAATGCGCGAGTGGCTGCATGGTACTTTGTTGCTGGCTGGGATTAAACCGTGACAACCATCCTCATACCTCCTTGCACAGTTTGTAGTCTTCTTTTTCCATTTTTACAGGATATGAAGCATGCAATGAATTCTGGGTTTGTAAAGATGGATCAACTCCCACAAATTGTTTTAGGAAAAAGATAATAAAAGGATTTGGAGGTAGACAAAGAAAAATGTGAAGAGGAAAAGGGGAGAAGCGCTCTTATAATCTGATGAATTTCAGGATGTTAGCAGTATTGTTCCTGAAAGGTATCTTCAAATATAGATAAGATGTTGTTGATTTCTATATAAAACCCCCAAAACTTTTACCATATGTTCTTATGGTATCTCTATTTATGATTCAAAAGGGCTGCTGCTGAACAAAATGCTGATTATTAAGTTCCCTAAAAAGTCCCTGATTGTCTGTTTCTGGATGGGTTTTCTTAAGTATTTAAAATTTTGCATTTTCTTGTAGAAAGATGCAATATTTTACTATGTGCTTTGATCAGTGATATTAGTGTAACCTTTCCATCTGTTGCAACTCCTTTGCTGCCTTCCCAGGGCACCAGCAGTGCATCTGGAGCGGAGACCCTCTTGGTGATGGAGCTGCTTCCGTTTGAAGGAGCCACCCTTTTCCTGCTGCTATCTCATGATCCTCCCCTTCCTTCCGCCATCTGGGACCTGTCTGAGTGTTTTACACTGGATGTTAATTAGGCTTGACTATACTGAAGTTCATTTCCCTTTGTTTCTCCTTTTTTTTTTTTCTTTGGGCCTCTGCCCACGAGGCATCTCCTCACCTTGTATGTAACAAACAATTACTTACTTCCAAACTGATTGCAGAACAACTTGCTTTACTCAAAATTACAAAGGTGATCTCTTTGGCTTTCTTCTGTCTCTATTTCAGAAGATGTAGCAGAGATTTGCATGTGTTTCCTAGTGATTTGCACTGAGCTTGACTGCATGTTCACTAAAACAGGGTGTTTGTTTTCCTGACTGGTTTTATTTTGTATTTGAACATGGTGGTTGGAGATCACTTTCTGATCTTCTGATCTTCTGAAGTAACAGCTTATTTCTTTTCTCCTAGGGTTTCTTGTAGAGGTTTGGGGAACAGAATCTCGAGCCTGCACAAGCAGCCACACTCAGGATACAATAATGAGAAAGTCACTACAAGGCCAGAATCCTAAATCAGGAGCTGAGTACAACATTCTGACCCTGAGCAATTTGGATAGCTCAATATGACACAGGAGTTATATTTTAAATAAGATTTTTGGTGGTAATATGCTCCCACAAAAGATATCCTTCTTTTGTTTTATTCCTACTGGACAGAAGAAAAATGGCAGCATTAGTCAGATTCTACAACCTATTATATTCAAAGCTCCTTTTTCTTTGGGAAAGGCAAAGGACTTGTAAATGATTTTTGATTAGCCTCATTTATAATTTTTGCATTTGATGTCACTGATGCAAAAGCAGCAGCTTTGCATCCTTAGCATGACACACACATCTTGCAAATGAGAAAATAAAATAAAAGCAGGCAAAAGGAATATACCACCAAAAGGAGGAAAAGCAGCATTCCTATTGTCACGTAGGGAAAGAGACTGAGAGAGACCACACACATTTTTCAATTACAGAGAAACTTCTGCTCAAGGGGTGTTATGCTCCTATGTGAAAGGGCAAATATTTTAAATGTCTTGTCTTCCAGAGATCTGGAAATGAGATTGCTTTATATTGCATTTAAAATGTAAATCTTTTAATGAGCTTATTTTATCTGGATGATAACTAAAAGTATTCAGGTGTTTATTCAGACAGGAATATCTAGTATCTGTTTATATTTCCGCTAGTATTTCCTCATATTTACTGTCCAATAGATCTTTAAAGGAGTGCTTTAGAGGTTAGCAGATAAGAATAAGACTCTGCCTGTTAGGGCCAGAAGGGCACCTACAATGTTAAACCAAAGTCTTAGAAATAACTTTTTCTGTCACTTGACACATTTAAAAATTTCTTCAGGAGAAAAAATATGTAATGAATTACTTGAAATTTGACTTTTTTTGTTCTAGATTTTTAGACTACTAAAAGTAATTTGTGGTAAATTTATGAAAATTTCCTTCTATAAAACCAGGACTACTTTGATTACTCTGGGACCTTTTAAAAACAAATGGCATTTTATCAGCACAAAACATTAATGCACCATAGAGAAAGCAGTATCAATAAAACATTTTACATAAAAATAATAGAAAAAGATCTGTAATTAAGATGCACTTGTATTATGAAATCTATTAAGGACTGGACTGTTCAAATTAGCCACAGTCCATGACAGCTGTCAGATCTTTTAAACAAACTTTCTGGAAGTTATGCAGGTCAGCCAAAGTTTTTTCCAGAAAATATCCTAGATAGCAGATACTGATCCTAGATATGAAGTCTGAATCTGTTCCAAAGTCACTTTGGTAATACATTTGGTCTCTAAGACAATAAATGTTCAAAGACATGGATTGTGGCTCCTGACCAATTCCAATAAATGGAATAAGCCGTCAAAGGAAGTGTCAGACTCCTGGAATAAGGACTTCTGAGTTGCCCCTGGCTAGAAAGGGTTTCACATGAGGTCATCATATATCAGTTTACCCTGTGAATTTGTCCTTATTTCATCTGGAATAAAGTTAATTTCCTTCTTAGCTGCTGGCACAGTGCTATATTTTGGATTTTGTATAAGAATAACATTAACAGCACACTGATGGTTTAGCTCTTGCTAAGTAGTGCTTACTCTAAGTCAGGGACTTTTTAGTTTCCCCTGCTCTGCCAGGGGAAGCTGGGGGGTAACCTAGCCAGGACAGCTGACCAGAACCAGCCAAAGGGATATTCCA
>VYZT01055177.1:55505-74022 GCA_013400735.1 Pomatostomus ruficeps | reverse complement strand
CACCCATGCTCCCTGTACCTCACACTGCTTTTAAAGAGGATTCACAAAAGCTACCTTGCAAGATCAGCAAGAAATCTTGCTTGTAGAAAGCACTGAAAGTCCTGGCCTTTTGTTGGAACTCCCTGCCCACGTGCACCTCCCAGACAGAACTTTAACTTGCGAGAAAACTTACACTGACTCCAGGGTCCATTTGGATGGGTATTTTCCTTTTTCAGAGACACTTTCCTTCCTGGTTGGTTGGTCCTGTACTTCAGCAGGCAATTCCGACTGCTCATTTCTGTAAACAAGAATCAACAGCTCCAAAGCTTTGCCAAATTCACAACAGCTTGGCTTTATAGCCCTGGCCAGGTGGTAATTAAAAAAGCTCATTAAAAAAAAAACAAACCAGCACACCTTGGAGGAGGTTGCTGCTGAACTTACTTGGTTTCAAAATGCTCCTCTTCATATTCTGCCCAGGAGTAGGTGCTGAGGAATCTCTGCAGCGAAGGACGCTTCTCATTCTGCTTCACCCCGAGTCTGCCCCTGCCATGTGTTAAATAAATTTGTCGGAATTTCCCCAGCAGATATAGAGCAGGAAATCAAATTTAGCAGCAGCCTACTCATTTGGTTGACCTCAGACAAATAACTTTCAAATTTAATTGCTTAAAACTTAAGCAATTATTATTTTAAAAAGCCCAAATGAAACCAAACAAAACTACAGATCCATCAATGGTAGATACTTAGATTTCACATTTTAGTTCTAAAGCAAGGAAGTTGAGGGATTTTTTATTTATTTATTGAGCTCTCAATGCTCACTAAACAAAAAAGGAGAGCTCATGAGGCTCATTTACCCAGTATGGTGCATAAAAGCAACGCGAAAGGTGTAGCCTAAACATTATTATACCTTGAGATGCTACCTAAACTGCTTACTACAGGCACAGTTAGAGCTGAAAAATATTTCCCCTGTTCAAAGAGAAGCCCAGGTGACTTTACCAACTGCTTGATCTCCTGCTGAATCTGTCATTCCGTTCGTCTCCGTTGGGTTCATGGAACTGGGCCTGGAGGAGAAATTTGCCACGTTTACCGTGCTGGCATTCTGGTGCTTCATCCCAGCCAGTTTTGGGGTGGTGAAGCACCTCAGCATTCCTCCAGCAGTCCCTGCTTACCAGTGGCACCCCAATCCCTGCATTCCCAGCACTCCTGGGCACTGCTGCAATGCTAACTCTCCGCAGCGCTGATGAGGGCTGTACAAATAAAAGGCATTATGGGCTCTTAGCAAGGTACAACTGGATTAGCCGCTGAACACACAAAATACCATCTGTTTTTATACAAACTCTATGAAGAAAATAGATGTTGATACTTAGCTTGAAGTGACACACAAAGAATCTAATCTTGAGTGCAGATCAAATCGTATTTTGAAAGCAGCATCTTTCCACACAGGGTGCTTTCTGCCCACCTGAGTGAGGCTGGCTGCCAGCTTCCAGCAAAATACCACATCTGAGTGCATCTAAATTCCCCTAATCTCACTCACACTACACTCAGTTTGAACTGCTCCCATCTATTTTTCTCATATTTCTGTGCTAAACCCTCCTTTAACCCCTAAAGAACCACACATGAACAATATTTCTTAACCAGTGAGAGCGAGCCCAATCATTTCAGCTTCATCTTCTACAGGGGATCACTTAGACAGCTGCTGGAGTGACTGAAAAGTAGGTCTGCATGTTTGATGACATCAACCCATATTTGTGACAGAAAAGCACCAACTTGAGAATGCAGCAGAGCACCAGGATGTGATAAAGCAAAGAAAAACACACATACACTTAAAAAAAAAAAAAGAGATTTCACATAAGGGCCATTACCTTAAAGTTAAAAGGACTTGGTAGCTTTTTATTCATTGATTCATCTGTGAAGAGATCAAACATCAGAGTTACAGGAGGCTTTTGCTGCTTACAGGAGTGCAGTGACTTTAATTTGCAGTTTAAAGTCTGACTTTCTGCAGTGTTTGTTTAAGCAAAAAGCACCCTCAGAAAGCAGAAATGAGATCTCAGGAAAAAGCTTCATATTTCATTAAATAAGTTCATAACATTCACACATTACCCATCCTCCGCAAGCATCAACTTCTGTCACTATCATCAAATATGTTTATTATTGAAGCAGTGTCCTATTACAGGACCATCACACTCAGGACTGTCATTCAAAAGGCTCCTGCAAAGATTTTACTGGTGTGGAAGACTTGTCTTTTGGTTTTTAAAAGACACATCCTGTTTTTCAGGAGAATTTAATATTTCTCAGGTAAAGCCATGAGTGCACAGCACCGTCTGCAAACCTGGTTGCTTGCAGGGGGAAATAGAGGCTCCCTGCACTTAAGTGGCCTGTAATTCCCATTTAGAAAAGGGCAGGGTGCATCTGTAGAGAGCAGCCAAAGCTCAGCTACCTAGAATAGCTACTGTGAATGTTCCAGTGTGAACAAACACCCAAATTTACTGCTCACAAGGAATAAGATTATCACCAACACATGCCATGCACTTTTCTGAGAGCCAGAATGTTCCTGTGTACTTGCAATGGTCCCACACACACACACTCTGAGATCCATGGCAGTTTACGTACAAGTTTAATTTCAGAGAGCTTCTTTTAATACTGTTAATAAATTGTGATTTCCCCCCAATTTTTAGAAGAGGGGATAAAACAACCCTATAGCCCCACCACTTAAGATGTAGAGGAATTATATAATTCTTCTGCAGCTATAAGGGTCTGTCAGGCATGTGCCAGCAAGGGGAAAGAGGCTTTTCCTGGTTACCTCTGTCTCCAAGGGAGCTGAAGGACCTCTCATTCTGGAGCAGGACCTGCTTGAGCTCCTCGAGCTCTGTGTGTTCCTTGGCGTACATGCGCTTCAGGTTCTCCACATGCTGGATCATCACCTCCACAGCCTTGCTCACTCGGCTCTCCTGAGGGAGCAGGGAAAGCAGCAGCTCTCAGGAACTGCCTTGTGCTTGGAGATTCCCCCTCAATCATCTGCTCTTCTGAGCTATCACCATGATATGAGAGCCTCTCACTTCTGTCCTCCCTTTCAAAGCTGCACTACCACACACATCCTGACACATGCCCAAGCTACACAGGTTTAATTTCTCCAGGGATCACTCTCATTTTAAAATAAATCAGTCTTCAGTTTTCCAAGCCCTTACCACTCATCATCTTCTCTGATCTACAGTCTCAGCTGCCACCATGCATTTGCTAGTATTGCTGAGTCATATTTTCATGCTGCTCTGGGTTATTATACACAACTACACCTAAAATTTGAGGAGGGCTTTGTAATTTTTCATAGATTTAGCTGATTAGCTGCCCTTTCCATAAGGCATAGAAACACCTTTGCAGCATCAAGGTCATCATTACCGTACTTCTTGCTATTTTGTACATCCCACTGCTGCAAAGTCTTTTTTGTTTTGTCTGTTTTTTTCAATCAGAGCCTGATTTCTGCTGTGGGTTTTTGCACAGTTCTAGTGCAGCAGAGCTGCTCTCAGTGCCTGGGATTCCTTATAACTGCACAGAGTGAGACAACAAAGCCAGGACTAAGCTGTCCTGGTCTACACTACGTACACCAGGTTCCCAAATCAAATTCTGGAACCAGAAGCCCAGCAAGCAGATATGGCTATCCCTTTGCAGCTAGAAGATTTTAGCTGTGTACAAAGTTCTTTTAGATGGAAAGCGTTACCTGATTAATAGCTCCCAACATCTCTGCTCTGCTGGCGACTCGGGCTGCATATTGGCTAAGGAACTGCAGGCTTTTCTGCAGCTTCTTAATGATCTCCTGGGCTTGGTTATCTTCTTCACACAAAGGAACTAATGCCTAAGAGCACACAGTGGTGAGAAAACTGGTGTGAGTTATTAACAGAGAATGAAGGGTTGAGCTGAGGACACTGAGGAGTTGTGTTCAGGCCCACATCAACATTCTTAATCAGTGTAACCTGGATAGAGAGCTCCAGTGGGCAGAGACTGGAACATAAAATCAGCCGAAACAGGGGTCACATGTTTGTGCAACAGAAAAATTCCCCACTGCTTGAGTACACAATGCACTTGGATCAAGGTCACCCCTCATAATCTCTCATATTTCAATTGCATTGCTCCAGAACTTCATTCAGATTTGGTCATCATGTGTTCCATGCACATCCCACCCCCCTTTAAAGAGCTGTTTTAAGAGAGACACTCACACCTACTTATCCCATCACCCCACCAGCCATGGCAAGTACTGACCTCTAACATCTTCACAGCATTTGTGATCTCCTTTTTCAAATTTTCTTCAGCCAAATCTCGGGACCTCTCTTCAAGCTTCACTCTCTTGTCCAAGGTAAACAAGTCACACTTAAAACCTAAAGATAGCCTCAGAAATTCAGCCTGTTGTGGGAGAGGAAAAGATTTCAGAGGAATCCAAGTGATGCAGAAGTTTAAGTAGATTTTGACACTGACATGACATTTGGGACTATACCCTGTGAAGAAACTTTAGGAGAGATACAGAAGAGTAAGTGAACATGACCCACTTCCTCAAAGCAGGTCTTCCCATCTGTAGTGATGGGGGGAATGTTCTGCAGCCAGAAGAAGTGACATCCTGGCAGCACACTGTGCCATCTGTGCCTTTTGACAAAACTGTCTTAAATCAGCACCTTCTGCCTGGGAGGTCACAGCTGTGCTCCTTCAAGCTTGCAAACAAATGTCACAGTAGTGACAAGTCTTTGTTCAGTTTTATATACTTCAACCTTTCTCCATCCCATCCCTTGCAAAAATTTCCTTTAGGCTTGGAAAGAGAGATTTCAGAAGTTAACCTACAGAAATGCATCCAGTTTAAGCTAGATCATTCTTTTACACAGGAGGACATATTAATCAGGGCTTACCTACAAGATCTCTCTTACCTGAGATACTTCTGAGACTTACCTCCACTTCCTTCTCGTTTGGGGAGTCTCTGTAGGAGAAGAAAAAGAGCCATGGAACAGACTGTGGCTTTAAATTCATACCTACAGATGATCACTGAAAGTCAAAACACTTACAGCTCATTTTGCTTGGTTTTATCTCCTTTAACACCACCTGCAGTGTGTGAACTCCCTGACAAGAGACCAAAAAAAAGTTTTTAGATAAAAGCGAAAAAATAGCCTCCCAAAAGCAACTTGTGAGAGTCTTTTAAGCTTCCACAGAAGCCACTATTCAACATTTCCAGTGTTGAACCCTTGCCACTAAAAACAACTTGTGTGCCTCAGGGTCTATCCATTGTGAGGCACCACAGCACTAGCACTTGTACAAAGCCCCAAAAGTCAGTTTTTTAGGGGACTTCAGCTGGCATCTTATTAGCAGAGAAATGGTTAATTGCAGGTTTTGGCTTCAGGATGTTGTGTCCTACTGGCCTTTACTGACCCCCAAAGGCAAAAGAAGAGGTGATTTGAAAAGTGGATACGTCTAAGGAGAGAAAACATGCTGCTCCTCTATATCATGGATAGCACAGAAATGCTGTTTCTACAAATCTCTGAGGAGAGCAGGAGTGCCAGAACTGTTCCAAATATCCCAACTGCTTTGCAGCTAAGAATTTTCCTCCTGTCTAGAGGAATGTGGAGCTGGTTAGATGAGTATCTGCAGAAATGAAAGCAGCAACTTTTGCATGACACCACTGTCCTTCTCTCCATTTTGATCTCCAGTTGCAGCTACTAGGCCTTAAAACAAAAACCCCGGTCATGTTTGGTGTGGGACAGGCAGCTCTCTGCACCCAGCTGACCGAGACTCATTACTCCAGTAATGTTAACTTGTTCAGCAAAACCCTCTTACCTTTCCTGCTGGGAACCACAGTTGGTGCTTCCTCACTCTGCTCTTTATTATTTTTCTTTTCCTGGTCCACCTCCTAAAGGCACATCAGAGCGGTTACAGCAAGGGAGCAGCCACACCACCCCTGGAGGAGCCTGTCCCCTCCTTTGTCACCGCTCAGCCAACCCAGTTTGGCTTTTCGCTGTCACCAGGATGCTTACCGGATCTTGTTTCAAAACATTTTGAAACACAGGCTTGTGTTCTTCCATCATCAGGCAGGATTCCTTCTTGATCAGATTTGGTCCTGTGGAGAAACATTCCCAAACCCAAATGTAACAATTAGAAAACCTTGCCAAGCTTCCAACACCCATCATTTTAGCCATGGGCCAACAGGGCTAAAAACCTGCTCCAAATGCCAGGAAAGACCACCAAGAAAAACAGACAGCAGCAAAGAACACTATAAAGACACATAGGAGAAGTGTGATGATGATTATGATTGGAAAAAATGCCCATAAGAAGTGTTATATATCTACAGCTGAGAATATAATGCACTTGCTGTAGTTCAAGTTGCAAGTAATACTACCTTGGATAAATAAGTTTTATTATTTTGCTACCAGCATGGAGGTTTTTCGGTTGTTGTTGTTATATTTGCTTTTTAAAGAGAGCTTATAATTAATATTTATACCTTTAAGAACATCTAGAATATTTTTTTCCTCCTCTGTTTATGTAGTCACACACACACACACACACGTGAACCAAAGAAATGGCACAGGGAAAAACAAGAAAGGAAGCAAAAACCGACCAAAACTCCAGCTTCAGGTTTGAAGTCTGCAAGGGGAGATTTATCAGCTCTAATACTAGAAACACTTCCTTTTCAGAGATGTGCAACAGGCAGCTGGATTTTCAGACTTTAAAGCTATTGGAACTCTTTTTGATCTGTTCTGCATATGTCTCCTCTTTGCCAAAGGCACCTGGACCACATATGAAAATTAACAGTAGAGGGAAATTAGCAGAAAGAAAATGCTTTTAAATGAGGGGACAGAATTAGATTTCAGGGAGATAGTACTAAGGAAAGAAACAAAACCAAACAAGAAACTGTAGTCTTATATTGAGGTAAAGAGGAAAAAAATTATTACAAACAAACATGCGCAGGTATTCTGTGCTGCTTATTCAGATCAGCTTTACAGAAATAGCCTAAATACAGTGTGTACATACACTCCAGTTTTGGTTTGGTTTTATGGTTTTTCAGTGGAAGAAAACCATCAGATCTGATAAGAATCTGGTGGGTGTTTATGGCTCCAGCAAAGACAGAACCATACATAAATGCCTCTACCCTTATCTCTTCTCTTGACCCATCCCAGCTTTTGTGCAACAGCCTTGAAAGAGAAGAAAGTGTTTAGTGGCACTGTTGAACTAAACTTTTTAAACCCATAAAAACATTTTTTCTCTTGTCAAAATTGCCTGGGATTTTGCACCCACTCAATATTTTGCCAGCTGAGCAAGCCCCAAGATCTCACCACATTGTTTCATGCTCCCTGCTTGCAGTAATGTGGCAAGGTGGGTAAACAGCTTTATTCTCACACAGCTTCAGGGAGGCTTAAGAGCACCGGGGGTGAAAATACTTGCAAAAATAGAAATTCTCAAGTTGTTGCTCTTACTCAGCTTCCTCACTTCAAAGATGTGCTGGAAGCAAACCATTTCCTCAGTGGGTGAGTGCCAGGCAGTGCAGCAGCCACTGTACCTGACACACGAGCAGCTGGGTCCTTATCGCTGTTTGTCCCCGTCGCCGCAGAAGTTGGCACATCTTCCTCTCTCTCACGTAAGCCCTTGGGTGATCTTTCCTCCATAACAAGGCAGCCTGCAACATCAGACAGCAGAAAACACAGCTTTTATTGTTCAGTAAACACACAGACCTGGGCACATCCAGGACTTTCCGTGCCCCAAATTAAGGACTCACCCGATATCAGCCCTGTGTTTTCCGCTGAGGATGCAAGAGCTTCTCCAGGTGAAGTTAAGTGATCACTGCCAAAACAAAACCCTTTCAGATACTCATCTATATAATACAAATCTTGATAAATGCTTTTAAATCTTGCACAAGACCTGACCTGGATGGGATCAGAGTGGCTGGTAGTGTTGACTCCCCACAGTCAATCTTCAGAGAGAGAGAGCAGAGTTAGTATCAGAGTGATAACCGTCAGTATAAAACTTGTATGTCAAAGCTTTAATTTCCCCAGCTGTGCCTAAAGTATTCCAGCTGTGAAGAACTAGATAGTAAGTGCAGAAATTTACCCACTAATCTGAAACCATCTCAGGAATGTCATACTTAGAAATGTGTTTTGGTTCCTGACTCCATGGTTTGCTCCAAAAGCACATTTTCAATGACCAACAAATGTGTTACGGCACCAGCACTGTTCCAGCTTACCTCTGTGCATCAGGATAGATCCATTTCCAAGGTCTAGACCTCAAACCTTACAAGTGAGGTGCACAGAGATTCACTTGGCTATGGGGGTCAGACTCACAGGTAAATAACGGTGTTAATAGTCACAGCATGAGGAAGCAGATGGTTCAGAACACAGAAAACTTGTGCGCTGTGCTGGACATGTTAGTGACTGCCTTTGAAGGGATCCAATTTTACAATATTATATATAACAATTACCCAGCCCCTTCAGAGGCCTCCTCCCTGGTGTGCAAATTGCAGAGGAACAAACAATTAAAGGCTGGCAGTTTTGCTCATGTTCCTTTAGTTGCCACAGTGCGGTTCTGGACCCATCTTATCACATCACAGGCAAAACCAACATCCTCTTAAGGCTTTTAATCTCGAGGGAGGTGCTATATGTGCACTATCCCTCTTCCACATTTCATCCTGGAAAGCTCCAGCTTGCTCATTCCGTTGTTAGATTGGTCTCTCTTTATGGGTGAATATACAGGGGGAAACTGAAGTTTAAAGGGTTAAACTGGTAATGACTTGTGCTGAATTACACCCACTGCTGAAGAGAATTACTGAACAGAAAACAAAGCCACCCCAAACCAATCCTCTCTCCAAGAAGAGAAAGAATGAGGCTGAACAGCTCCCTACACATCAAGCACCCAAGAGCACTATTGAAGTGTGTGGAGAAACGACAGAAAAAACACATCAGCAAATGACTGTCTGTGTTCTGGTGTCTTTCCTGCCCCCTCAAATGGCCTCAGAAGACACAGGAAACCCAGAAAATTAGAACAGGATGTGTCCAAAGCCCCTGATCACTCCTGAGAGTGACCAATAGCTCCCAGCATCAGAAAGTGCCTTTTCCCTCGTCCTTACTCTCTCCCCGCTGCTGGAGCTGGGCTGCTCTTGCACAGCCCTCCCCAGCCAGGTGGATGCTTCCTCTAATGCAAAGTCAGGCTATTTTTATTATTATTATTTGAATTCTCTTGTAAGCTTGAGGAAGTGCAGCACTGCATTTGCTTTGTTCAGGCCATTGGGTCTTCAGGATTATTGGAGAAGGAGAATAACATCATATTGGAAAGAAAAGAAATCTAAAGGGCTTTTAAAACATAGAACCCTAGTAAACAGAAAAGTGTTTGCATCACCTAGAACTCACTGAAATTATGCATTATGCTACATGACCTGTCCCTACCAGGTGGGCACATGGTCAGTGGTTTCAGTTTGCAATGAAGGAAAACCCTCAATTCAGTTTTTAAAACCCCAAGTTGACTACCAGGATTGGACACGCCCATGGATTCCACTTAAAGGGAAAAAATAAAGCAATGAAAGAGAAACACCACATTCTAGATTTCTTAATAAAATAGAATCATACAATGGTTTGGGTTGGAAGGGACCTTAAAGATCAGCCAATCCCACCCCCTGCCATGGGCAGGGACACCTTCCACTATCCCAGGTTGCTCAGAGCCCCATCCAACCTGGCCTTGGACACTTCCAGGGATAGGGCAGCCACAGCTTCTCTGGGCAGCCTGTGCCAGGGCCTCACCACCCTCACAGTAAAATCTGTTTGAACAGGGCATTAGAGAATGACACAATCCTTTTATGAGGAAGAAGGACCAAAGAAGATCCTGCAGTACATCCCTAATCCCTTTGCCCCTCCATCTCTCTGATTAACATAATAATGCAAGGGTTCTCTATCACAGCACACAAATTCTGGCCACAGTCTGGTACAACTCCTCCCAAACAAACATTTGGAAGACCTTTCATCTGGTTTTCAGACCGTGATGTAACTTCCACATTTATAAATCAAGTATGAAAAGCCCAAATTTCACTTGGCTCTCACACGTGCTCTTTATTAAGTAGCTCCTAAACTTCTATAGCGACAGTGATTTGACACAAATAATTTGAGTTACATACATTCTGATCTGCTCAAATACATATGCAACTGCAGTGTAATAAAACTCCAAAGAAAACTAAAGATGCTTTTTCTATCGAACAAGGATGTTAAACTTTTCCTGCATGCCAATGTTTAGAACAAACACTGGATACCGCCCCTTTGCCTTTTCTCTGGGGCAAGCTTCAACATTTTCATTTTCCCCCTTCAGAATATTCATGTGCAAAGCTTATACTAAAAAGTGATAACAAGAAAGGAAAATTATGTTTCTGAGCCCAGCTGGAATTACAGAAAACTCCAGAGCAACAAAGCACAGGTGTTTCAATTGGCTTTGCACAGCTGTGACTTTCCAGAAAAACTGGATAAAGTAAGAACCCTTGAGAGGATCCTCTTTAAGGTCACTTAAGCAGCAGCAGCACAAGCTGGGAGTTCTTCACCTGCTCCACCCCAGTGTGCTGAAACCACAGCCAGTCTCCAGCACTCTTACCTTCTACCCTCACTGCACTTTCTGCTTTGATTTACCACTACAACCAGGCCACGCTGCACTTACAGGTACCACACACCAGCCAGGATCACCCTGAGGCTGGCTGCTCTTTAGTCCCAAAGGTTATTTTCAGGTTCACAGAAACAACTGAGCAACATTCTTCCATTTTCCCCACCAATACTGGAGTTTGTAAAGCTCATTAGAAGCCCTGTGTGGTGGAGCTAAGGTGTAGATTTCAATAGTGAGGATTGAGGCACAGCTCAATCCTGCAGCTGAGGTGTGCTGAGCTGCAGTTTCTCTTGCTGTTGCCACAAGAAAACTGCAGCTCAAGCTGTAGGTGCAGGATTCAGGGCAGCAGTGAAGGCATAACTGAGTACATGAGCTGAAGGAAAGCTCCCATACAGCAAAGATGGCATTTTTCAGCTGTTACATGGTGGCCGTGGGAGAAAGTGCAAAGAAAGGCAGTACTCCCAACTAAAGCATCTTGTGGCTTCTTGCAGGTGGAGAAAAGAAGTGAAAACATTCAGTTCTTCCCTGGCAGAACCAACTGTTACTGCAGAACCAGCACCGTCTCCAGCCTTGAAACCATGTTTCAAACACTCCACAGCTAAAAGCACAAGCCAGTTGCACGTGAACATCAAGACATTTAGATTTATAACCAAGGTATTGCAGAGACATTCCCAAACAGAATGGAACACCCCCCACAGCACCCTGCTGACTGATGCCAGCTCCATCCACCTTGGAGCAGTGCTGATTTATAGCTGAGCCATCTGGACCTGGGTCTGAGCAAGGCATGAAATGCATAAGCCTGTTCAAAACCACATCTTAGGTATCAGAGCCAGCACTCACCTCAGCAAGTGAAGAGTCCATCATTGTAATGGAAACAGGAAGGTCTGCATCAGTGTAGTCATCAGCAGAGCATATTTTCCACCTGGCAACACAGACTTTATTTGCATATTGCCCAAACAACAGAGAGATAGAGTGCCCATTTTCCTTAAGCACATAACAACTGAAGTCACCACTCTCTGTAGTCAGTCAGCTGGTCTCTCAGGGAAAGACAAATTCATCACCAACATCAATCCCTCCTCCCCCGAACAGCCAGAACCACCACCAGTCCTTTTCCCAGCCTCCTCCACACTGCACAATTCTACAGAAAACCAGTGGCAAAAACTTCAGGAGCTGCTGAGTCTCTTGTTGCAGACTGCCTGCTTCTGTACCTTCAGGAACATCCTTGTCTTTTAAAATATTCACTGCAATTAACTTCAGCTTTAATAATCTCAAGGAGTTTAATCTCTGTTTTAAAAATCTAAGGAGGCAGCTTGATAGACAAAGACCTCAGAATTCCTGCTCTAAGCTCTGTAAAAAAAAATAAAGTGACTCCTCAAAGCCAATAGGATTTTGGCACCTAACGGGAACGTCAATGGTGAGTTAAACATGGAAAATAGACAAGAAAGCATAAATCATGTCTCAGTTCTCCAACATGAAATGGAAACACCATTAATGTATTTGGCTGGTTACCAGCAGTTCCAGTAAAGAGTTTTGGTATTTGTGAACAAAAGGATAGTGTTTCCCTGGATCACCATGAGCTGATCACCAAGGGTCCAATATTCCCCCTAAATAGAGGCCCCTGCAGCTGAACTGAGCACATAGAAACTGCTAGACCCTGTGGGCTCTTTCCCCCTTCACCCCAAAGAGATTATTCTGCCACCTTACCTGCACTCTCCAGATATCACATCTGAGGTGGACACGTGTCCCACATCACACCTCTCCAAGGTGCAGCTCTGCCTGCAAGACTGCTTCCAGCTATGCCCAGGAGGGTTATTTGGGCAGGAGGTCTCCAAGGTCAAAGCATCTGTTAAGAAGGACAAACATGAAGAGAGGTGGTCTTTGGCAAAGTTGGATTTAGTTACATGCCAATTTTTGGCTAAGTCTAGGATAATCAAGAAGCAGACCAACCAATGAGAGATTTATAATAAGGCAACTTCCACCTTAGTAAGAAAGGGTTTGGTTGTGTGGCCTCAACTTCTTTTGTAGATGCAGAGTTTGGCAAACTGAAACAGTCCTATCAGAGCAGCTCTGATAGGAAGCACATGCAGCAAAATAATATCTACTTCCATTTTCCTCAGTATGGCCTGGAATTACACTTGAACATTTATAGTCTGTGTGAGAAGAGCCTCTGTGTGGTACCAGCTCTCTACTGGGAGAAATGCTTGTGTGTAAAACCCCAAATGCACCACCCTGCAGCTCTGCAAAGCATAGCTGTCAGCACCTGCTTTTAATCCTTGCAAGGCTTGAGAGTTGTAGGGAAGTTCAAACAACTCAGGAATGCAGGGAAACGTAAAAAATACAATCTGCTGTGAAAGGTGGGGCGGTTCAGCCTGGAAAAGAGAAGGTTGGGTGGACACTGGCACAGGCTGCCCAGAGAAGCTGTGGTTGCGCCATCCCCGGAAGTGTCCAAGGCCAGGTTGGATGGGGCTCTGAGCACCTGGGATAGTGGAAGGCATCCCTGCCCATGGAAAGTGGATAGAATTGGCTGATCTTTAAGGTCCCTTCCAACCCAAACTATTCTCTCACTCTGTGATTTCATTCTCAGTAGCTCTGTTACTGTTGAAGTTGTTAAACCAGGACTGCCCTCTGCTCAGCAGACAAGGAACAGGACATCATCTTCTGTCTCAGGGTGTGACACTCAGAGGGAATGGCAAGAACATAACTCACGCCCTCTGAATTCAGATTGACAAGCATCCTGACAGGAATATACTTGGATGTATGATTTACACCAATAGTTCCTTAAGTTTTTGGGAACTGTGAGGTTGACAGACAGCCACGTTTTCAGGCCTTTCACTGCAAGCACTGTAATCAGGGTTCAGATTACTGGATTACATGCAGAAATAGGTTAAAGCCCACAACAGATTTTCCACACTCTACAAGCATGTTTAGCACTGTTAAGACTGTTCTGTTGACTCTTTTTATATTTCAGGTGAAAGACAGAGAAATGTCCAGCACTACCACATCTTACCTAGCAGAGGAGAGCTGTGCCAGTGTGAAACGCCCAGGGGCAGTGCCCAGGGAAAGTCAGAGTACGAGGCGGGTCCTTCACTCCACAGTCGTTGGGAGCAATGGAGCTGCTAATGGAAAAAATAAAAAATGCTGGTATTCCACCACACTGAATACATTAATGCCACCAACTCCCCCCTACACACAGGCATCTGCATAATGTAACACCAACCGTTACACAAATACATCTTCTGTGGCTTTTTGGACTAGAAAAGCAGAAGAGCTCATATCTTTAATGGGCAGAACAGCTACAGGAAGAGGCAGGATAATTCAACTTTACACTTGCAATAAAATGTGTTGGTTCAAGCTAGATCTGGAAATAAATACTACAAAACCAAGCAAGATGAGCACAACAGGAGAACCAAAGAACCCACTCAAACCCTGTGAAGGGGGTAAAAAGAAAAAAAAAAAAATACAAAACGCACTACTCCAGCCAAGCCAAGAGGGGTCATCTGAAGATGGAATCTGAGAAGACTTCTGAAGTAACATGTGCACGGCTGTATTTGACCTAAGGTAGCTTAAACGATGAAAAATGGAAAAGAAATTGGAAGAAGTGCCATCTTCAGCCTCTGATCCTTCTCAAAAAGCAGTTTATCACACACCTGTGTGTTGCTCAGAGGCAATGGGAACCTGGTTTTGCAATAAGGTTTGGAATATGCTTTTGTATGCATGGAAACACCTGCACGCACACACACAGAGATACTGATCTCAAATTATTTTTAGTGAATGTTTAACTTGACAAAGTTTCTCATGAGGAAAGTTATTTATTTTCTTGAGGCATTGAAGAAAAAAACCCAAAAAACCAAATAAAACCAGCATCCCATTTTAACAGGCTCAGCAATGGTCACAGCAAGCACTCTTACCTTCCCTTTTGCGTGTTCAGCTGATGTGGGCAGCAGAGTGTAGTCAGGTTCTAACTCTACACAGCACTGTTGCAATAGAGAGAGAGAGTTTATGGCAGGCAGGTGAAGAAAAAAAAGATAAAAAAAGGAGAAGGAGCATTGCCACTGATTCTGAGCAAAATGCAACTTTATCTTTCAAACTGAACTATGTGCAGCTATCAGTTGCAAAACTGCAATTGCAAAATTCCGCAGTTGTTTCCCCTTGCTACTCTCAGCCTTGAATTCTGCAGACCCTCACTCACAAATGTAAGTTTTATTCACATGCAGCTGGCCCAGTTTTGACTCTTCACCTCTGTCACAGCCTAGGGGACATTTCAGGACCTTCTGTTTGCTGTTATAAATACCTTGTTATTCTGTATTGAATCCAGAGTGGCAGATCCTGAGCTATGGAATTCCTTACTAGAGCCAGTTGGGGAAAAAACTCTTTCCACAATGTCTCCCCCTCCACCCCCTTCCAAAGTTGAAGCAAGTAATTTTATTCAAAGCAAAGCACTCCAGAGTTATGTAATTTCCAGTATATTTCTCCACAGAGGGCCACAAAGTTAATAATTGTTTCACTGCCTGTTCCAGTGTCTGGATAGTGAAAAGATCTTACATTATGAGATTTTAAACTCTTGTTTTCAAGCCTGTCTGCAGAAGTGAGGGCTGTTTGTGGGACAAAAATCACACCAATGCATCAGGGAAGGTTTCCCTCAGCCCCTTTTGATATGATCACCAAAACTTGCTCACAGTGAAGACCAGCACCACACCTGTAAGTCCTGACACATTTTTCCCAGAAGGCCGAATGAGGAAAATAATGTGCAGATTTGTACATACAGATTATGTACATGTTAGACAAGAAGATATCAGATGATGCCAAATTGTTTGCAGCTGTGTTGTCCTTCCACCAGAGCCCCTCCTGTGCAAGCCCACCTCTCCTGCTCCCAGCAAAGAGCACCATACCTGGCACAGCAATTCACAGAGTCTCCTCTGCAGCAGTTCCCATCTCAGTGCATTAGCAGTTGCTATGAAGAGACATTTACAAGTCTAACAGGGTTCCTTACAACTTGGTAATGAGCAATCCAATGTTACAGCATCTCTTACTACTCCTTATCAGAATTCATTGCAGTTTGCATTATTCTGGTTAAGCCCGCAAGAGTTTTTCACAGGAAAGAGAAAACCTGGACATCTTTCCCTGTAAATCAGGGGCAATGCTTCCCCACATCATTAGTGTTAGGTTGCCACAGTTCCCTGTGGAAACAGATCCCTCACTTATGGCTTAGGGAAAGAGAACTATTTGTCCTTTCAACCTGACATCCTGTACAGAAGTTGTAAAGTCCATGGGCTTTATATTTAGAAGCATTTTCCCCTCTTACCACACAGGTGGGAGGAAGTAGGGGATTGGACTGGGTAGATGGGGAGGAGACCACAGCCCAGCCCTTCAGTCAGAAGTGGCACCAGACCTGTCTGGCTTTCTGCAGGAACCAGTATAAAGCATTTTTATTCTTTCCTTCAGTGTCAGCCTTGTTTGTCAGCCCTGTTCTTCATAACACTTTGCAACTAACTTCTCCACACATCTGCCAATTTATTTATCTACAGAAAGATTTCTGTAAATTAACTGGAGTAAATTAAAGCCAAGGTCTGAGCCCTTTTCAGTGTGGTGGTGTTTCCTTGAGTATTGATTTGTTTTGGGGGGGGGGGGGGGTGGTGTTTTTTTTAGTTACAGTGGCACCAGTCTCACATGTCTAGGGTTCTCTCTCTTCATCTACTCAAGCTTACTTTGCAGAAGAGCTTCATCTATTCAGAGCTGGAAAATGACCCACTATTTCCATGGTAATGCCTCTTGCCAGGAGCAAAATAAAGCAGCTGCGCAGTTTGAGGGAAGCATGAAAGCAACATGAGCACACACACATGCACAACACCAAAACATTGATCAGAGAGCGGCAAGTATGGTCTGGGGCTGTTTCTGCCTTCTCAGTGCAAAGTTGTGCATTAGAGCTAAAGCAAAGGGTCCCAGGGAATTTTTCCTGCAAGACAAATTGTGGTTTCACATGGAGGCATTTGCAATGCACACATATATGTTGAGCATATATGGTAAGTGCATGCCTGAGGCTGAAACATTCAGAGGGCTTAAAGCAGTCAAATCCCTTTTCTCTAAGAAAGTGATCAGACTCCAGGGTTAGGAAAGAAAAAGCCACGTGTTTTGGACTCAGACCACTGCGCTACTTAATTGTCCAGGCTGTTGAGGTGCTGATGTCAGAAAGTGGGTAAGAAAGAGGCAGCATGAAGCTCCCATGGCTCTGTGGCAGAAGTTGCATGTGTGCAATGCAGTGATAGAATTACTTTCCACTAGAGAGAGTAGGCTAACACTGTACAGTTATTCAAAAACACAGAGCAAACAGAACAGAGTGTACAAAAATCAGGTCTATTTGGTTCAGGAAGCTTAGGAAAGAGGGATGACTTTGTTAGGAATAGGGTGGGGAACAGGACCTTTGGTAAAAGAACACCTGTGCCACCCATGGTGTTACTAATCTTCCCTCCTAGGACTGGGGGTTTTGCTGGGAACTTCCAAAGCTTTGGTGGATCCCAACACCCACTCCTTGGGATCCCACCTGCTTCTCAGCTCGGATGGTGGCAGATCGCTTCAGGAGAAATAGAAAGAAAGGGAAAACACCCCCCCAAACAACAAGCAAGACTCCACAGAACATTTTACTGAATGACCTATAGATCAATCCTGTTCTCCCTTGCTGTAACTAAATCCTAAAATATTTTCCCATGCAAAAAGTGAATGCTGGCACATCGCCAAGAGTTACTCACTGTTCTGGTCTTCCACCTTCTCCTGAAGCAAGTGGCAAGTGCTTGCTAAAGCTGCATTCACATCCCTAAGCTTCTGCTGCTCAGAAATGGCTTCCTCCAACTTGCTCCTCAAGGATGCTGCTTCCTCACAAGCAGAGTGAAATGCTTCAACTTGATCCTCTGCCTAAGCACAAAACAATATTTAGGGAAAAAAGAAAGGAATAAAAAAAAAATAAAGCAGCCTGGCTAACACAAGGAGCCTCTACAGTTCATGTAAATGAAACTAAACTGCATCTGTTCTTTCTCAGGAAGTGATAAAGCTCCCTCTGAACTTCTGCATTTTTACGTTGGGGTGGACTGTGTATGGAAGCTATTTTTGGGTGCTTTTTTCCTCTTTTCTTTTTTTTAAGCCACCACAAATATGCAATGCTGCCTCTTTCATCAGCAAACTGTTGTCACCACCCCCTCAAATTTTACTTCCTCTGCTGGTTCCACTTTTGCAGGGAGGTGCACCATTCCAAACACATGATTCTGTTCCCCGAGAGCAGCCATGCGTTGGCCGAGGTCCTTTGCATCTCCCAGTTCCCTGCACAGAGGGACCTGGGCTGCCCCTTACATGTTTTTTGGCATCCTCCAGCTGCTTGGTGGCTTTCTGCAGCTCCAAACCCAGGGCTTCTGCCTGGCCAGCAGTTTCTTCTTGTAGCTGTTTGACAGTTTCTATCTCGTGTTGCCTGTGGGGCAAGAGAGCACAAACCACAGCCCGTTAGTGACGTTTTGGAGAGGGCTGGCCTGGGAGGTGATGCACTCTGGCTGCTGGGATGTGCACCAAAAGTCAGCTGTTACACACTGCAGCACCCCAGGATCCAGCACAAGGGAATCAGACAAGGTTTTTTACAGCAGGAGGGGGATGAAGGCTTTCTGTGATGTTTCTGGGTGCCAGAAGGGAATCACCAGGGAACTTGTAAAGAGCAAGAGCTCAGTGGGGCAAGATTTCGCAATTCAGTCAAAATAACGTGTTTTCTCATGGTTGAGGAGAAATAGTGGATATAGAGGCAATCATTCTAGAAAAAGATACCCTGGAGTTTCTTTGGATTCCTTTCCTAGTGTTTGACAGGGAATTTAACTTGATTTCACAGATGCCGGTGCTAAAGAAGATGGCTTTCAATTAAACCCTTCTTTCCTACTGCAGAAATCTTTGTCCATTTACTCTCCAACTCACCTCCGCTTTT
>VYZT01055177.1:0-55467 GCA_013400735.1 Pomatostomus ruficeps | reverse complement strand
TTTTTTTTTTTTTTTTTTTTTTGCTTCTACCATCACAAACAATTTTGACACAGAGAGACAGCTTTAAGAAACCAAGTCAGCAGTATTTTTATCAGCTTTTTTCCAGGTGGAGGGAGAGCAGGTGGAAGGTGGTTCAGTGGAACGTAAGTCAGGCAAAAGTGTGGTACAACTGCTCCACATCAACTCTTGGGGCTGCCAGGCCCTAGAGAGCTGCTGGTATCCCAAATCCAGGGGTGGGGCTTGGAGTAACCTGGTCTAGTGGAAGGCATCCCTGCCCATGGCAGGGGCTTGGAACTGGATGATCTTTAAGGTCCTTTCCAGCCCAGGCCATTTTATGATTCCATTACCAAGATCACGACTCATAGATGGAATCATAAACCAAAGTTATATTTTCATATTTAATGACAACTCACTGAAGCTACACCCTTGGGAAACTGAGACATCATCTTCCCTGAGCCTAGTAATTGTATCCCAAAGCAATAATGCCTGCAGACAGATACTTTACAGCTCTCCTGCTTCAGGAAAACCCAGCAGTTTCTTTAATGGTTGCACCTGCTTGATAGGCAGTGCCCTCGTGCTTTAACTTCTCAGTCTGTGGTCTCCCCGGTGTTTTCAAAGACACCTCCAAGACTGTACATCAGTTCAGTCACAAACCTTAACTCCCACACAGTGTAAACGTTGTGCTAAAACCAGATCCACTCTTCAAAACAGAAGATCATTTCCTCTGTGAAAAAATTTCTTGAGAATTCAGTAGACTTTGTTCCACAAACCACCCCCCCCAAAATAAAATACCAAACAGCTAAGCAACCAGTAAAAAAAAAAAACAAAACCCCAAAACCCCAACCAAAACCCAACCCCCACAAAAAAAGGACACACATGCTTTGAAGGGGTACCTAGCAGAGAGCTCTTTCCTTAGGTGAAGTTGTTCTGTCTTGGTTCTCCTCAGGTTGCCTGCCATTCGGATAAAATCCTTGTCCAAGGACTCCTTGCATTTTTCCAAGAGCTGGAGTTTCTGGGTCCAAAGATGCCTTTTTTCTCCTAGCTGTTGCTTGAGAGCCTGTGGAATTTTGAAGTTGCCATGTGGTTAGAGGAGGAGCAGAGCCAGGGAGTGAGCCAGAGCTTCAATTTACATGATGAGGATTGAGTTTGCTGCTCCGCCACTCAGTATCATCACCTACATCCCACACCATCAGCAGTAAAGACAAAACTCCACCAGAAAGGTGCTCAGATACAGCAACAAAAACTATAGCTCATAAGAGGAAGTTTTAATAATGACCATCTTGCAGGAACCCCTAAAACTGATAATTTAGATTTCTGTGGCTCTTTCCTTGAAGCACAACTGGTACTGAATTGAGTTTGTATTACAGCAAAACAAATGAAATAATCAAGAACCAATAAAACCACATTTCAGTTTGTCATACATGCCTAACAGATGATCTGTCCCAGGGATGACCCCCACTACAAAGGCTTTTAGATTTATCTCTAGTTTTTAGGAAGAAAAAGGGGAAAAGGGTAAAAATTAACTGTTAGGTAACACTGAACCCTCTCTTTCTCTGAACAGTGACTTGCAGTATAAGGGACTGAGAAGAAGAACCAGTGCCCTCTCTCTGACCTTGCTCAACTGAACTCATGAAAGAGTGTCCTTAGCTTTTAAAGAATGCTTAATGAGAGTCAAACAGAGGTCAGGAAAGAATGAAGTTTATATTCCTGGGATTTTGCAACAATTCTAAAACATCAATCTTACAAATACGGCCCTGTTATCTGCTTGAAATTGGAGTCTAATGTTCATGAGCTTCAAATAAAAAAAATAGCATATCAAGTATCATGCTTAAAGAAAAAAAAAAAAGAGCAGTTTTTGCTGATAGGTTTCCTAGGATGATATGGGATGCAATAATGTGCAACTGCCCACATCCTGAGGATCTGTTTCTCAGCCAAAGCAGGCAGCACTCACTCATAGAAATACCATGATTTTGACACTTAACTGGTATAGGCTTATCAGGGCATGTGTGCCAGGCTTATCTCCCAGTAGAAGGGTGGAAAAGATTTTGCTGTCACTATATATACTTAAATATACATATATATGCACAAAAACACAAGCACACTTCAAGTTCTCTTTATGTCTAATAGCCTTTAAAATGGTTTTGAAAATACTAAACCCCAGCAAAACATGACCATAGTATATTTCACAGGAAATGGTGAGAAAGGCTTCTAGTGACAACTTTTGCTGACAAACTAATTAAATCTTGGACCATGCACTTTCTCTGAGGCTGGAAGAAGCTACTTTGAGTCTCTCTATTATTTGGATCTACTGTTGTTCAGCTCCATGCCCGAAATTTCACACATATCTGGCTTGTTCTGTCTAGATGAAGATAATTTTTGACATGAAGTCACTTCCCATCCCCCACAGGACCCTAAAGGATAGAATCTTTTATCTTTAAAGGATTTTGTTCTTCCTTGATCCTCTGTTAGCTCAGTTTCCAAACACATCACTCTTTAGGACCCAGAATAGGATTCATTTGCCACAATCAACTCCAATCCCCACACCAAAAGCTTTTTAGCTTCACATGTTTTACAGGAATATGATCCCAACATGAATGTAACAAGCATTTTTCAGCTCTGACAGCTTTGAAGGAAGAGGCTTTTAGTCAAGATCAAAAGACTACAGCAACTCATGAGCCAGCAGTTTGCTAGAGTCTACTCAAAGCCACATCTGGGTGAAGAGAGTGAGATGATTGCACCTTCTCTAAGGGGAAGATTTCAGGATTTACCTGAAGAAAAATAAAAAAAAAATTGGCTCCAGGACTGGATGGCTCCCAGTGATTGCTCCAGCCCTGCCCAGGAAAGATTGAGGCCCAGATACACCATTCTGCAGAACCAACAAGTTTAAACAGCACATCCCCTGGTGGCACCTGCTGTCACCCAAGAGAGATGAATTGAGGGGTTTGACATCCATTAAGGAGCTGAAAAAAAAGCATTAACGTACAGCTTGGTGATGTTGGAGCATTCCTAACAACAGATTAGTAGGAAGGAGCAGGTGAGAGAAAAAGCCACATCAAATAAAATGGAAATTTCAGAAATAGTGCTATTATAGGTGGGAGCAGGAGGGAACAGGAGTGTTCAGTTGTGTCCACAGGCACCTGCTACCACATAGGGAAGATATTTTTACCAGTATCTTGAGCAAAAGTCTTTACTTGCAAGCCTCACAAGAGGTCTAAGGAATAGGAGAAATGCATTATGCAAGACTGAATTGTAAAACAAGGTTTTGTTGAAATTTTTCCTTTGTTGTGAAGGAGTTGCAGAAGTCTGCTTTTCATAACAAAGTAAACCCTGTGGAGGTTTAGATTTGGAAATTTGGTTACAAAGTCTCATGCCTCCTCTTGATGGTGAGACCATCCAATGCCATCACCAAATCCAGAGCACGGGGAAAATGGGTTCAAGGCACACAGAAAGAGGCAGTGGCCAGAAAGCTTCATTGTTCACAGCACACAGCATTGCCACCTGACCTCATTTTCCCCTGCTAATTGACCTGCTCCATCTGCCCTTTCCTTCAAGCAGAGTTTTAACAAAGGTACAAGACAAGCCACAAAGAGCACAGCACGTAAGTGAAAAAAAAAAAAAAATCATTATTTTCCTCCTCAAAAAAACCCCAGTAAAAGAAGATATTTCTCTTGATTTCTGACCCACAAATGGTCTCTGATTTCCAGTGATTAATATGCACAGCATGCAGCAGCAAGATACCCACCTTAAATGTTTGCACAGCCCCACCATTTCACTAAATGCTTCAGAGAAACAGTTACTCACCTCAAGTTTTCTTTCCCAGGCTTGTTGCACATCCTCATCAGGATCTTTTACCCATTCTAATGCAGCCATGACAAGCTCCTCTGCTTCAGAGGCTTCCTCTTGCTGAAAAACAAAATAAACCCCAAAACAACTCCCCCAAATTCTGGCATTTTTAGTGCTCCTTTAGCACAACTCTGCCCAGAATTACCCAGGATATAAATTAGTTTTAGAGTAGGTGCCAAGTGATATTGTTAAACTATGACCCCACTCCACTCTGAAACGATTCTTATTTTTTCAAAGGGAGCAAACATAACCCGATTATCAATGCCTGGAGAATTCCTAGTTAAAATGCTGATCAAAGACCACATCCCTATCTGTGCAAGCTTTGCCACTGACCAGGTTTTGCATCATAGTCTTGAACTTTTCTCCTGCATATTCAGGCCCCTGAAGCAAAAGCAGTACTTCACGGTCCAGTGTTTCATCCAGGGACGACCATTCAGTCCTGATAATCTTTAAAGAGATGGAAGAGCCAGCAGTTTATTTTGACATCCCCTTATTACAAACCAACATCAGTGACATTTAGACTTCCCTGAAGTACCCCTGCTCAGTATTTACCAGAAGGTCAGAGCTACTGAAACTTGAGGCTTGGAAAAGCTTTTTCAGAACCATCACACCAATGAGGATTTAAAAAAAATAAAAATAGGCAAGCTAGCCAAGCTGCTGAGTGATGCAGTGTAAATATTCATGTCGGAGTAGGCAAGAGGAAGTCAGTAATTAGTTATCTTGATTCAGAAGAGGCTTTACCAAGTGATGAATAAGCAGAGCCCTTTACAGGTGACTTGGTGGAATCGTGTCTTGCTGCAGCATTTGAAGGGCAAACACAGTGACTCACTGGGGCTCTGGGGAGCTGCAGTTTGGGATGATACCTTAACTCCTCAACAAAGATGCCTAGCCAAGCCTACCTCTCCTTTCTGGGCCTGAAGTTTTAGTCCGTTTGCATGTTTGGTTTTTTTTGTTGTTAGCAGAAGTCACTCAGCAGCATCTCTCTGCTGTCAGCTGTGCTGCACAGCTTGGGCCTGAAGGGAAAACAGCACACAGGGAAGGATGGGACTCTATGGTTTGTCTAAGGAAATGGGAACGGAATAGCTCAGCTAAAAATCAGAACCAAAGCCATGATTGTAGCAGGATGCTCTGCCTAAACTGAGGTAAAACAGCTCCAACAATACTCTACTTGCAAAAATTTTCAGCGGTGGACTGAGAAGGGGGGATCATGCTGCTGTTGGAGAATGCCAAGACCAGCCTGATTCCTAGATCCCCAAAATTAAAAAGCCTAAGGTTGTGAAGAATAATATTTCCTGACAGAAACTGGCAGTAGTGAGGAAGTGTCAGGCAAAGCTCCTGACAAAGGAACCGCTGAGCTGGCGCAGCTGGCCTGGAAAGATCTGACAGTCGATCACTTTATACCATAACAACCCAGTCCCACTTTTTAAAGTCAGGGACTTCTGAAACACCCCTTCTAGGTGGTTGTGTGCAGAGATCCCTCCCTCGAGTGGGGACACCCCTCAGAGATACTTCTCAAAGCTGAACAAAAGAGATTTGCCCATGGTCATCAACATGGGTGAGTAACAACAAAATCTATTTAATAATTAAGATAGCTTTGAAATTATTGATTTCATAGCTAGTGCACTGTACAAGTAGTTATAAGTAAATAATTCTGATTAAAGTCTTTTAGACTAATCATTATCTTCTATTTACATAAATAACATTTTATTCATTTAAATATATTTGGTTTGCCCTCAGAGATGCTTATCAGAGTTTCTGAACAAGACAGATGAAGACTCAACAACTTTTTCAAGATACTCATTCTAATGCTGAATTTCTTTTCTCATTACATTGGACTTCAGAGAAGAAGTCTTCTCTCACAACCAAAAAAATCTTTGTTCATGTCTGGTGTAGGCAGCACAAGAAGCAGACTGTCAGTTACTTTCTGCAGCATAAAAGCCTTTATATATTTGAAAACTGATATCTTTTCCCATCAGTCTGTTCTTCTGCCAGCTAAATGCATGACCCAAGCTGCTCCAGATTTACTTTGTAGAGTGGCGGGGGACATAGAACTGGATGATCTTTAAGGCTCCTTCCAAGCCAGGCCATTCTAGGATACTATGAGCTAATTTTTTTATATCTATAACTGTTTTGTTTGCTCTTATTTGGACCTTCTTCAAGGTGCTTGGGACAATATTGCAACCTTCTCATTCTGTGCTTACATGCTAGGATTAATTGTTTCAGATTCCAGGGTTATCTAATCATCTACAGGGAATGCGCTTTGTTCTGCGTCTGCTGATGCAAGACAACTGGGAAGAGATTAATTTAAGACTTAATTTATACCTCAGAAGACTGTGCAAGCTCCAGTTCACAGTGCAGTGAATTCATCCCTTCAGGAATATTGCTGTTAAATTTACACAACAACGGCAAACTCAACCCATTCCTAAAAGGAGTAGGAAAAAATTATTTATCAGTCTTTTTTGAATTTCTGATGAACTGCCTCTCCTGGGCTTTGGTCACAATACTCACGAGATCAGCTCTTGCTGCATGTGTTGGATGTTCTCCAGCAGTCTATTTTTTTCAGTCCGTAGAGTCTAAAACATCCATGGGGTTTGGTTAGAGGGTGGCTTTGCCAAGCAGAATCAGCTCCGGCCCTCCCTCACACAGCCCAAACCAAACCCATACCTCGATTATCGAGGAACACTCCACAATGGTTAACTTGAGTTCTTTGATGTCCTGCTCCTTCTGCAGAGATTGTGGAGAAAAGAACAAACAAAAAATTATATTTGATCCTCCATCACAGCAGTAAAATGTATGATTTAGTTTGAACAGCAACATGATTATGACACAAAAATAGTTGTGAATTTAAAAGAATACAGTGAATTACCTTGCATATTAACTAACAGAAAGCACTTAGATGACCTTTTCCACCCAACTACTAAAATTAAGGAGGCAAACACTTTTCCAGGTGCTGTACTGTAATTTATTACTCACCTGGTTTCAGGTCCAACAGATTAAACTAGACAGAAGCACTCTAGTTTTAGCTTAAAATATGGTCTATATTATATTCCAGCATGAGTTTTAATCCCAACTGACCCTTAGAACAAGTTGCAATGTTCTCAGTTTACCGTAATTGTTTTTCATTATTAGAGTGTAGCACTCTGTAGATTAAACATGACCTAACAGAAGGGCTGGAAAAGGTCAGCCATCATGGTAGGACTGAGGAATTGGAGAAGAAGAACCTTTCTTAGCAACTAGCAATGAGGTCCGGTCAGGTTATTCCATTCCAAGAAAAGGCGTTGCACAGACAGCAGAGAATTTGTAAGAGAAAGCAGGACTTTCAAGTAGGAGCTCTTGTCCTATCACACTTTTATGAGTTCTTCCTACTCTCTCTTTAAAAATCATTGAGGTTTTTGAAAGAGATGTAGTGCACAGAAAGCTAAGCAGGAAAAGTGAGGTTAAAGAACCAGATTATCCTAATGCCAACAAGTAAAGTCAGTTTTCCACACCAGTTTCTTCAAAATTATACCGACCACTCACATTTATCCACATGTCACCTAGCAGTCTATTTTCAAAATTCCCATTTAGTCAATAGACTAAGAGAGTCTTGTTGAAATAAAATGATACTACAGAGCTCACAAGAGCTTTGAATCATTTAAGGAGGAGACAGTGAAAGCTACTTGTTTTAAAAATAAAATTTAATAAATTTGTGCCTTTAAGCTGCTTCTGGAAAAACAACCAACCAACCCAAAACTTCTAAAACACTCAGCTACAAAGTTATCAGCTGGATCACAGCAAAGCTCAGTTCTCTTTGTTACTATTTGAATTCAGCTGCAGCCACTTTTCAGGGAGCCCAATAGTCAAATATTTTATCAGGAGATTTATAACACATTCTGCTAAGTAGAAACCCCACTCTTTGCATAATTAATGAATCCAGAGAATGCCAACACATTTGCATAGTCTTGTATCTTTGTTTTCTAGTATAAAATGCAAGTTTAAAAACATCAGAAATGTTCACTCCTCAGTAAAGCCTAGATAATTACACCCCAGTAATAAAAGGAAAAATTTGCTTTTCCAATGGGCTCCAAATCACCCTTTCTAGTTTGACACAAACAATTTCAGTAAAAGACATGAAGGGAAAGACCTTCTGTAGGTCCCTGCTGAAGGAAGTAGCCTTTAGAATTTTCTGTACATTTTTTCTGAAGTCTGCATCTTTGTTTCATTAGGTTGTATGTGGAAAAAAAAAAAAAAGAGAAAAAAGCAAGCAAAATCCTGAAACCTTTAATTATGCTGACTCATAACCAGGTCCTAAAGTAGAGCTTGCCTACTTTGAAGCCATTTATAGGATCAGGTTCTGCATTGTGAGAAGAGTAGAAATGAAAGTGCCACAGTGAATACTATTGCCTTGCCCTTTTACAAACCATCCCATCAGTACAGACCAGCAGCCTGGGCCAGTGGAAGCTGTCCCTGCCCATGGCAGGGGGTTGGAACAAGGTATCATTAAGGTCCCTTCCAAACTATTCTGTGATTGTATGTTTTCCAGTCAGTAATGAAGCAAAAGCTACTAACCTGGATCAGGCTTGCCTCTTTATTCATCACAGTGCTCTCATAGATATGGGCTTGGATCTGAAGAAGGAAAAGATCAAAGTAAACCCAGCCATCACTAAAGACTATAATAAAAGTCTGTTCCTATTTCCTACTAGGAAAGGGGAAAAGTATCAATGTTCCTTGCTGAGAAAAATCAAATTATTCTTTGAATACCTTGTGTGGTGTTTGCTTCACGGTACAAATCTTGTACCCAAAGAGTGAAAGCATTCTCAACTTTCACTCACGTTTGTTTCCTCTCATCTATCCAAGGCCAATATTTTCAGCAACATCACTCTAAGCATGACCTTAATATATTTTCTTGAATAGTGAGGGAAAGGTATCCAAAAAAAGTTTAACTTGGAGGAAAGAATGAAACTCTGGATTGTTTCTATCAGCCCTGCTTTTAGCCTCCAGACAGCAAAACTTCCTTAGTCAAAGCTGTCACAATATCCAAGCTACTATTTCACTGCAGTCCTTCAACACAGAGAGGTTTCAGGGCTGTCTGCCTTGCAGCAGCAGAGATTCCCCCCTTACTAAACCCATGGAAAATCCAGTCCAGTTTTTTATTCCTCCCAGCTTTAAAATGCTTACTTGAAGTTGTGCTGTGTTTTTAGACAGTTCCAAGATCTTCTTTTGCAGCCCGTCGGTGTCCATGCTATTCCTAATAATCTAAACAAGCCACAGAGTGTTTAGGCACAGCTGAGTGGATTGACAGCTTCTCCTTGAAGAAACCAGGCAAAATGACATCTCCACCCCCAAGCTGCTGCCTACTCTCGAGCACTACCAGCATTTTTGCACATACATTGCATGTGTTTGCCCCACCAAAACTCCTTCTGCTTCTTTTCCTACCCAGAGCAATGGTAAAAGAGAAAACACCTCAAAATGGGATTTATAACCACTACCAGACCCAGAAAGCTAAAGAAAAGTCAGTCCTGCAGCATGAGAATTGTTTTCAGAAAGTTGTGGTTTAATAGCTGTTTAGACTAAGGAGCTTTGCAAAAAGACTGATCTTAAGGTGCTTCTTTTCATTACTATGGTTGAGTTAACCTGTTTCTCCATTTCCCCCTCAATAGTCTGAAATATAGTCTGTAAGCAAGCATTAAGACATTCTATCACCTGATAAAAACTGGTTTATAAAATATTTGCTCTAATGAAGTTAAAAAAAAAAAAAGGAAAGAATGAACAGCTCTCCTCTGAATTAAAAAAAAAAAAAAAAACAAGCCTAGGGATACAGGATTTTTTTAGGGAATGCAGCCTCATAAGCAGTGTAGGTCCTTGGTCAGTGTCAATGGATCCATCTGAGTGGAGACCCCACCTACTGCATTTTCAAACTTTTTTTAACATATTTTTGGTGTTACACCTCTATACAAGGTTCCTTCTTTGGATCGTAAGGGAGGAAACCAGAAGTGAATACAAAATGAAAAAGCATTGTATGGAGATTGTTTCAATATAGAGATTGTGTATTTATAGCTGTGGGAACCAGAAATATACGGAATTTGCCTATAAATCTTGGAAAAAAGGTGTGGGAGAAAAGATATTTGTCCCTGTCCCTATGCTTCCCTAACCTCATATCCTTACTTACTCAGCAAGTGGAAAATCTGAAGCACAGTACAACCTCAAGATATAAAGTTTTATGACAAATCACCCTTTTAAAATGTTAGATATTTTGATAACCTAATTAACATGTAAGGCTTCAAAGCCTGACAAACATTGCATTTCTCAATGGCAAATTTTAGCTAGGTAAGAACACCTAAAATCATGATTTATTTTACCTCTTCCTGGAGAGAAGTAACTTTGATGTTGAGAGACTGATTTTCTTTTTCCTGATCAAGTTTGTGGGGGAAAAAAAGAAGAAAATAAATAATAGAAAAAGAGAAAACACAATAGTTGAGTTTAGCATGTCAAATTCAACAGTCAAAAAGCAACGGACCACAAACACAGCCAGAGCTGTGGTGATGAATTCATTTCTGTGTGCTCCAGAGAGCACACAGAAAGGGAAGAGCTGAGGCAGGTGCAGCTCCTGAACCCTCACTGAAGGTTCAGAGAAGGTCTTACTTCTGATTTTTGACATCTTGAGCTGCCACACCACTGTTACATCAAGGTGTGAGGTGCTGTACAAGGCAAACCAAGAAGGAAGGGCACCCACTAGCTGTTTGTTCTGCCAGAGAATCTGCTCTCTCTTCTCTTCCAACAGGTTCAGGTTGTTTCTTGCTTCTTCTAGTTCTTCTTCCAGGGATTTGGCTTTCAACACAGAGTGCTGGATGCTGCACAGGGGGAAGCAAATCCAGAGAAACTTGAGCCAGTTAATGCTGGTTGTTTAGATAGGCTTGAAATAGAGTATTTTTAGAAGACACGAGGGAATTATTTTTTGGCACAGAGACTTAGCAGAAGAGCAACAAACAAGTTGAAGCCCATCATTTCTGTCCAGGAAGCAAAGGCTATTTTTCATCCCCTTCCACTCTTATGGCAAGGGATGAAACTCCAGGCAAATAAAGCATCCAAGACAGGTAGATGTAAACAAAATTATGTTACATATGTTAAAAATTTAGCCTGTTACAGTTAAATATATCAGGTCACCTGAGCACAAACACATCTTTACAATACCTCATAGTTTACAGTTGGGGAAACCATTTCAGTTCGGTTTTCAAGGATAAGCTCTGCACCATTTTCTTACCCTGATCTGATAAACCCCAAACCATGTGTATTAGAGCAACAGTCAAGGCCCTTTTCCAAGCTAACTCTGTCCTGCAGAGCATCCCAGAGCAGATGGTCCCACACATGTCCCATGCCAGCTATCCCGCAGAACTCTTGCCTTAATCTCCTCTGAAAATCCTGGGAACAGTTTGGCAGCTGACCAAACCATATCACAGTTTAGTTAATTAGGTCAGATGAATATAGTGAAAAATAGGCTTATACTCATAGCACTGACACATCCCCAGGCTAGAGAAATGCTGAACAAGTGACACAACTCACCTCAGTCCCTCAAAAAAGCAGTAGGCACTCATTTCCCCTCTGCTTGGCAACAAGAATGTGGTCGAGGATTGAAAGCCTTCCAGTGCCTGGCTGTTGTCTTGGTAATATTATGCCTTTTTAAATTTTTTTTTTTATTTTTTTTTTGATTGTTGTTATTTTGTTTGTTTGCTTTAGCCTGAGATTTTCCCTGCATGCACCCGCACTACCACATGCTGCAGGAACCTGGCTCTGAGATGAATGATTTTCTAAGAACCAGGAGAGACAGAGCAGAACAATCAGGCAAGAAGGCTAAACCTTACAGATATTACATAAAGTCAAGAGAGCCACTGTGATGAAGCAATGGTGAGGAAAAAAGCATGAAAGCAAGGCTGGAAGAACACAGCTCTGCCCATGGCAGGCCTGGTGCCACCAGGGTCCCCCACCTTTTTAATTGCTGATGTAGATGCTCATTGTCTGCCAGGAGCTTGTTGTTGGTCTCATCTACAGCTTCCATGGTGAGCTTCAGCTTGTTGTTCTCTTCCTGAAGCTTCTGGTTGTTGTACTGCAGGTCCGCAACGCAGGTTATCAAGTCAGAGGTCTCCCTGTCCCAGTGACAAAGCCAGGAAAGACTGAGAAAGCTGATTTGATCTACTTTAGACTTTTAAAACATCCTACTGCACTGATTAGAAGTAAGAGGAAAGGCCACAGAGGACTTGTCATGCTGCAGTGTCCAGTCATTTGCTCTGTACAGAGACACTGGAACATCTGCAGCTCAGCTCTCCAGTTTTATGGACACCAAGAACAGTTTTGGTTTTAAGCACTTCCTTTCTGCTCCCTACAACTGAAGTCTGCTGCCAGACAAGTGCCACAGCTGGATGTCTGCATGAGAGTGCCTTAAGCTTCTGCTAATCGCCTCTTGGGCCACTAATAATCCTTCTGTATTCACTCTACAATTTCTGGATCCTTTCTTTTCCCCCAAGCCGTCCCCCACCTCATGCTTTCAACCAAAACTTGAACGAGGATCACTCTTTTGAGATCCTGAGAAGTTATAGGAAAGCATTACAGATCTTGGATTCCTGATTATGCATAAGCAACAAATGAAATTTCTCGTCTTTGTTAAGTGCTTTGCAGAGTCCAAGTCACAGACATTACTACTACTACTACAACAACAACAAAAAAAACCCCCAACAAACTCCCTATCATAAGAAAAACAACCCCAAACAAAACCCAAGAGCACATTTTCAGGATATAACGTCTTCTTATTTTCAGACAACTAAGAATTTGGTGAAGGGAAGGAACCAGTTTAAACAGGGAAACACATGGCAAATCTCTGACCACAGGGAATTAAAAAGGCAAATGGACACAGAAACACCAAGATATCAGTAGGAAAAATTACTACTTTTGTTTTAGTCTGAGCAGAAGCTGTGAGGAAGAAGGTGACAGTATCAAGAGCTCCTGCAGACTGAGGTGAGCATTAAACTCTGCCAGGATAGTGTCCCAAAAGAGGGGTTCTAGGAATATCTTTCAAGTGGTTCAAAGCTAGGAGTACTGTATTCTGAGAAGGAATTGGTTAAATGGACTTACATATCTCCTTTAGACACATCACCCCCAAAGGCCTCCAGGCTTCCTGATGTAACATTCATCCGGACGTGCGTCTTCTTGGCTGAAAGAGGTGGGGGTTTTTGTCATGGAGCAAGAAAGTGGAATTTTCCTGAACAGAAACAGAGTAAAACATTCTCCACCTTCAGAAATGTTTTTAGGTACTTGAAATTCCAGGTCTTCCATGCTTGCTGATGATTCCTCAGTGGCACCATCTTCCCTGAAAGAAGGGAACATCAGGGGTCACAAAATCAGCAGGGCACTGCGCTGCTTACCAACTTCATAACACTTATGAAACTTTAGCCAAACCCAATGCTGTGGGAATGGTGTCCTGTTGCCCTGACTTTGCAGTGTTCAGTGTTTTCTTGTGAGATTTTCTCTGTCATGGCCATGACTTGTTTTCTCTCTATTATCTATGTTTTCCTAAATTGTATCTGTGTTTACGAATTCCGGTATACCGGATGGAGAAATATGATTGACAAATACTTTGACCAAGTGGATTATAGGAGGTGGTGATTTCTACCTCCAATCCACGGTGATGTGTGAAAACATATAAATAAAGTCGGAGGGCTCTGCCCTCTCTCTTCCTGCTCTCTCTCCTGCTGCGTCTGTGTGTGTGTTCTTGTGTGGCTCTCCTTCAGGCCCTCGGCCTGGCAGGCCTGCCTGGGGAGTGCCATAGTGTCCCAATATCACCTTCTTTCCAGGGGAAAAGTTTATGCTCTCCTGTTTCCACAGAAAAATTTTAAGAGAGATTTATTAGCATGCTGTTACCATTTCCTCTTATGGTCTTCAATCCACTCTCCCATGATGGCATGATATGTTTTGAGGTCCATGGAGATATCTTTGTGCTCTGGGTCAAGCATGTTGCACAGCTCTTCAAGACCGCTGTCCTCTGATCCCCGGCTGGTCGTATGTCTCAAATAATCAATTATCTTGGACACTGCCACTTTTCCTAAAGCAGAAACAGGGGCCAGAACCAAAATCTGGCAGGCCATTATAAAAAACTGTAAAAGGCCACATTACTGAACTGCATTGTAGCCAATTGCCCTCAGGAGGTCTAGAAAACCAACTGATCCCTGCAGTTGTACTGTGAACTGGGGAAAAAAAAAGTAGTTTAGAGCTCTTTTTTGTTGGATTGAGGATTTCTTGGTGATGGTGGTTTGGGGGGATTTTGCTATTTTTCTAATACAGAAGTGTAAAAATCCAGTTTACTAGTTTCGTGGACTCCAGTTTAAGAGGAACAAAAGTTGACACATGATACTAATCCTTGCACTCAGGGCCAGGCTGGATGGGGCTCTGAGCAACCTGGGTAAGGGGAAGGTGTCCCTGCTTATGGCAGGGGGTTGGAACAAGATGAGCTTTAAGGTCCCTTCCAACCCAAACCATTCAACACTTCCACCACTTTCAGTCATCTCTGAGGTGGTAAGGGGAGGAATTTTCTCTTGCTCTGAAGTTTCCCAAGTTTCTAACAGGATAAAGGTTAGAAGAAAGAAACAGTCATTTGCAATAAGGGTGATTCCCTGAAACATGTTGTTCCTCTTTCCCCTGCACTAAAACACTGCAAAGATCAGCAGGGGAAGTGTCAGGCGCCATTTAAGAGAGGCACAGACATTTACACATTTATCCTGCATCTGTCACAACACAGGCACCTAAGCATCTCAAAGATCAGCATCTCTCAGGAACCTGAACACGATCTGAACTCTGGAAGACTTCTGGGAGGAGAACAAAACAGAGCAATGAGAAAACCCTGGCAAACCTGTGTGATGGATGTCACATGCACAGAAGATGGTAGTCAGCAGGTCTTCTTCACAGATCAAGCTCACATCATGCACGTTGTCAGCTTTGTTCCCCAGTGTCTGCCTCCCTCCTATGAAGGATAAATCTGTTATTTCCCATGGTAACTTTCATTCCAGAGGACTGAAACAACAGAACCAACTAACCAGCTTCCCCTCTAATAAAAACAGAGCTTTTACTGCCAAATAACACCAGGAGCTGGCCATTACTTGAGCCTCTGAGCTGGAAATTACTTCATGCATCTACTTTTACACTGGTATTTTTGGAAATCCTGGCTATTCTTTTGCACGGAGTAAACATATAAAGCAAAGCATTTCAAGAGGCCAGGTATTTCTTCCTTCCCCCTCTGGATGTATTGTAGAGAAATCATTATAGTTGAGTTAACTTATTAAGAAAACAATTCCTAAAACAAAAAAAAAACCCCAAAATACAAAAACCCCGAACTAAGAGCAACACTCAAACTCATGTATCATCTGAATTAGTCTAAATTAAGAGCCACATCATCGGCTAAACTAATAGCCAAATAAAATTTTGCTATTAAAAAAAGGCTAGTAGTAGTCTAAATTAGCCTCTTAAACTGTTAAAAATATCTTTATCTCTTACACCAAAAATTAATTAGCAAAATTGAAAAAGATTTTGCCTTATTAATTCCTCACTTTTTACACCCATATTAATAATTTTTAAAGAAAATTTAGATTTCTCTCAGCTGTTTTTGCAGTCTTACAGGATTTGAGTGCTACTAAAATGCGTTGTTACCAGTTTAAGTTGTAAGTGAATTACATCTATGTAGGCTGAATGTTCAGATGCCTAGGATTTTGAATTAGGGGGTATTTTTCTCCAGGATTTTTACCTTTTTCACTCAAAGGGAACATCTTTGGCACAGGAGGTTGGACCAGAGCACTTTCTGGCTTTTTCTCAGACGTGAAGAAATATAAATTTGGACTCGACGTCAGATATTTCTGCTTGGGCCTCACATCTTGACATTCAACGTTTGCTGAAGCACACAGCTTGTTCTGGGCATTGGCCTCCCTGGATCCAAAGCAGAATAGAGAAGAGTTCTCCATGGGATAGGGAGGCATCCACGAGCTGCTGGATCTCTCACTGCTTTTAAGGATTGAAAAGGTGGCATTTGCAGAGTAGGAGTCAGCGGCAGCCCCAAGAAAAGGTGAGTTTGCAGAGAAGACGCTGTCACTGTCAGGGCTGACCAGGGGTGAACAAGTACTCTCCCAACTTCTGCAGGTTCTCCCTTTCAGGATTTCTTCCAAATTTTTCTTAGTATTGCTCTGCGGGCTGTCAAAGTTCCGGGACTGAAATTTTGGTATCTGCAAAGCCGGGTTGGAGACTTGGTCCATCATTTGGATAGATTTGATCTTCCTGCAGATGCTGTCCACTGGGTTGCAGTGCCGTTTCTTAGCCCCACATTCCAAAGACATCATCAATTCCCTTCTCTTGCCAGATATCTGGAAAGAATAGACACAAGATACAAGAGTCACACAAGGGTGATCAACATACATATTTATGCCAATTTTTCCATTCAGCTGACAACTTGGAGCTTTGGCATACAGGGGTTTGAAAACCCTTCTTCCACTTACCAGCTGTGACAGAAACCTTCAGCCAGGACATTTCGTTGTCCAGGGAACTAGAAGTTGATGTGGAAAAGTTGGAGAAGAAAGACAGATATATTTCCTAAAATCTCACTGCTTATTCCTAAATACTATAACCATAGCAGGGAGATGAGGGGGAACAAAAAAACTGAAGAACACCCTGTAAATTAGCAGAGGACTTTTTAGATTAAAGGAAGCACTTTAGTTGTATTGGGAGGGGTGAGAAGGCAGGAAAAGTGAGACCAACAAGAGTTTCAGCATTTCTGTGGGCCTACAAGAACAAAAAAACCCCCCAAAATCCAGTGTTTCTTCTACTAATTAGCCACAGCTGTCATGGTGCCACACTGGGAATTACACAAGAAATGTGCCTTACAGAGGAACCTCACCATGTTTGGATTTTTATTATCTATTCTCCCAGGCAATATTTACAAAGGTTTTTCCTACAAGATAAGCATGTTTGTGTGTGACTAAGGCATGGGAGGTTCATTTTGCAGGGATAAATCCACGTTCCCAGTGAGGTTTCCATGCATACCCTGCAAATTGCAGACACCTGAACTGAGCAGCTGGGAGCTTTCCAGGGACGATGGGGACTGCACCCACAGCTTCTCAGCCCACCAAAGCAGCGTCTGCTGGAACACCAGTATCAAGAATGTTCACTGGGGGATGCCCTCGGCTGGCCTGGCACAGAGCTCTGGGACAGGCACCCACAGTTTGGCCAAATCTTTGTTGTTAGGAAGAAACAAGAGGGGGAACAATTCCAATTGGAAGTGACATTGAAATTATCTAGCTATATTATTAAATAATAAAAACATTCCAAATGAAGCTGGGTGAAGCTCCCAAGAATCAGATTTTAAGTGATTTTTTAGGTAGAAAAATTAATTCCTTTCCCCCAAAACAGCAGCAGGCTTCCCTAGCTTTTAACTCTTGTATAATCTTTTGAAGCAATGAATAAAATCATGTATAAATATTTATTAATCTAGATTGAAATAAACATAAATACTATGTCTTTTATTTAAACTGGTGTATTACAAGTGGCTTGCATGGCAGCAACTTAGTTTTATATAAGCAGAGGCAAGATCTTGAAGTTTATTTTTCTAATATTTCTGTAAGTAGTAACATTTATCCTAATGAACATGTCCTTAGTCGCAGGAATACTTAAAAAAAAAAAAAAAAAAAGCTCACAGCAATTTTAGAGAGGAGATTACTTTTCAATTGTGTCTGTCTTAAAAGATATAATCCTCAAATAAATGCCAGAAGTTGAAGCAGGCTTCTATACTAGAGATGCATTATTATAGATGTATTATCTCTAAAGATATAGATGTGAAATATCTTTAAACTAAAATTTAAAAAACACTGCAACTAGATTTAGGACTGTTTTTTAAGTGCACAAGAGCCTTCAAGTGGATACAAGTAACACTCTATTAAAGGGCATTTGACTTTTTTCCTACAATGTATCAGTAAAAAAAAATCTAAACAAACATCAAAAACCACCCCCCAAGACCTTATACTTACACTAGAATGTGGAAAAATAACTTCTTTTCCTTCCTAGGAGAGATAGCGCAGCTATTTTAGCTGTTTCTCTGAAGAGCAGTAGCTGAGTGAACTTCAGCGTTCCAATGAGCAGAGGGCTCATCTGCTGGAAAATCAGCTTTACAAGGTACAACTGTTGCCAGTCAGCCCTCAGCTGAGAGGGACCACCAGCTGCAACCAGGTTCTAATCAAGCATCAGGCTCCTGCTTTCTGGCCTTTTAACTTTTTTTTTTCCCCCCTCACATCTCTCCTGCAGCTGTTAAATTAATTGCCTGGAATTTCAGTGCAACTTGAAGTCTCCCTGCTCCTCTACTTATTTGTTAGAACAGCATGGAAAATTGTGATAGAGGTTACTGCTGTGTCTGAACTCTGGTTCCTGGGATGTTTCTCACTTCTATTAGCAGTTCTTTCCTGCTTTTCCCACCTACAGCAAAGTTTCAGGTAGGAGCAGATCTCTCCTAATTTCTGACAGTTAGAACAGGGAATCCAGGAACTGTATAAATTTCATCACTCTCACCACTTTTTAAAGGAAGGAAGTGTTGAAGTCTCTCGAGCTGATAGTGTATTAAATAGTCTCTGTGTTAACTGTCTGCGCTGCCCTTGGTTCTGTGGAAAAAAAAAAAAAAAGAATATTTGGTCATTAGGACCCTTAAATAAAATTCCTCTTTTTTGTATTAAATTATCAAGACCTGTGCAGTAGAGCCTGCCTGTCTGAGCAGCTGTAGGCTCCTGCTAAAATACCTTGTAAATGCCTGTGCTTAGATGGCCACATCTCCTTTCCAGCCTGCAAACTAGGGAAAACTGTTTCTCAGCTGGTCTTTTCACTTGGTGTTTACCCCAGACTAGTCCACTGCTGGAAAAAAGAAAATTGTTGTGCCATCCTGTGGTTCATAGAACTTCAGAAGTAACTCTTCTCTCTGAGGTGTTTACACCTTCCAAAGATTTGTGAATTTCTACTCTTTCCTGATGCTTTCAAACATCGCTCACCCACATAATATATTTAACTTTTACTTATAATTACCCCTTGAAGCTGCTTCTCTTTCACAAAAACACAATGTCCTCAACAAAGTCCCTGTTACCTCTCTCAAGCAGTTTTTAGCACAGTTCTTCTCATACAGTCTGGAAAAAAGACAAAAACTTCTCCAGCAAATCTGCAGTGCTTTGAACACACCCACGGACATTGTGGTGCTGAATGTGCAGCAGAATAGTTAAATAAATTTGGGTCAGCAACTGATGGCATCTCTAATCATGCAGTTGGTGTACACCAGAGACTATCTCCTCCCTTCAGAGCTGCACCATGGAAATTCACCTTCCCAGAGAAGTTGAAGACATCCCTACTCATTGTAGGGGGGTTGGACTAGATGACCTTTACAGGTGTCTTTCAACCCAAACTATTCTATGGTTCTGTAAATTAGGGCCTATTATGAAAATAAATAACACTGGAAAACATATTTGTGTGGCATAAGACGTATTGATGGATTGCAGATAGGATTGTGTTGGTCATTATATTTTACAGGGCAAATATGGAACTTTTACACAAATTTCCCCCTAGTCTGAGTGGGATATATGGAGTTAAAGTCCACAGTCAGCTTTGAAAGATCACAGAAACACAAACAAATAGTCCAAAAAGAAGATATTAAAAGGTCATATGGTTCATCACCATGTGTCTGGGCAGGATCAGTTGGGCAAGGAGTCCTAAAAAGGGGTTGTCTAATCTGTTCTGAGTTTCTCAGTGATAACAAATCAACATCCTTCCAGGCCAAGCTATATTTGACTTTGCTACTGGTAGAAAGCTTGCCTTACTATCCCATTTACTGCAAATTAAATGCAAAATACTTTGTAATTTCCTACTTTGCAGGCACTTCCATGGTATTTCACATCCCTTTAAGATGCTATGTAGGAGCCAGAAGGACACTGTGCTAGGTGCTGTTCAGGTGCCAGACAGAAGTGAGAGGTATTTTCCAGAGACCTACCAAACTAGCAGGAAAAAAAAAACCCTGAGGGAAATGAGAATAAGCACAAAGCAAAGGTCATAAGTTTCAGGAGAGTCATACCTCGACAGCACCAGTTTTTGCTGATGTACCCATTGACATGCACAACAGCTGCACCTTTTACTCAGGACCAAGCCATGGATCACTGGTGTCCTTGCCAGCAGTTAAAAATACACAGGCACAGTGACTGTATCCTATATTTTCAGGGAAATATTTGCAAAAGTGCATGGTCATGATGCAAGTCAGTGGTGTAGGTTTGATCCTACTGGTTAAAACTCCATCACACGGGAACTTTTTTCCTCACCTCAGCACTGAACTTCAATGCCAGGAACTGCCTTTTTATCACTTACAGTGCCAGGATATGGAGCCTGTGCCCTTTAGCTCATCTTGAAGAATAAGAATAGGTTATGTTCTTTCTAATAAGGGGTCCTGCTGCTATAGCAAGCTTCCCCCTACTTCCCTCACTGAGGGTATTGATTACATGCCAGAGCCACTTCCTCCTCCAGGTGAATCAGCTGAGAAATGGCAGCACTGACAATGAGTGTTTCGTGCACAGCTCATCCTCCTGAAGTGCCACAGTTTTTCAGTGTGTTATGATCCATAACCCAATTACAGGCTGCTTCATTTTTCAGGAGTATGAGCTCATGTGTGCCCATACACATCCACAATTATTTTGTGAATGTAAACACTCTCAATATCAGCACTACCTTCCCAAAACATTGCCTCCTGTCCCTTTTTGCAAATAAATTGTGTCCCACACACCATCCTAAAAGTTTCTGGGAAGGGTGAGATGGCCACCTTCTCATAGGATCATGGCAAGAAAAAGCTTTGAAGGGAGAAGCTGAGTCTTTTAAATTTTGATCCCTGAAGCAGAATTGACAAACCTGGAGTTCTTTGTTGTGCATGCAGACTCCTTACAGATTTCCAGTGAGATGGTTTTGAAATATATTTTTGTTTGAAAACCAAAGCAACTTGGAGTCACTGGTCATGCAAAAATAAATGGACTTAAAGCCATGAGTCACAAAGGCACTGACAATTTAAGGGAAAAATAAAAACCTTTTGAAAATAAAAAAACCCCAAAGCCCAAAACCATTACGTCAATGCAAGTTAAGATTAGGTTCACTTCACCTGCTGTTGTCTATGTTGTCTGAAGCCAATGAGGAGACCCAGATATACCCAGAGGAGAATTCGGTTCTTCTCTCCTAATGCTCTACACCCTGTGGCCAGGTCATGCTCACTGAAACCCTACTGCCTTCCACTCTAAGAGGGATTCAGTTCCTAGTCAAAAGCAATTAGTGACATTTTAGGGACCCTGCCTGCCCTTCAGCTGCTCCTCCCCAAGTTTGGGGGGTATTCCAGGTCCTGTGTCACAGCTGGCACTCACATGTGAATGTCTCAGGTGCCACGGATGGGATTTGGCCAAGGTCAGCTCTGTCTTGCTGCAGGTTGCAACTAAATTCCTGACTTTTAGACACCCCGGTGCTACTGAGGCATCTGATGGTACAGCAATAAAACCGCTTAATTTAAGATGATGCTGTCAAGTTCCTGCTTTGTTTTTGAGCTGGTGATCACCTGTCCCCACAAGGCAGTTCAGATTTTGATCTACT
Source organism: Pomatostomus ruficeps (assembly GCA_013400735.1). Taxonomy (NCBI): domain Eukaryota; kingdom Metazoa; phylum Chordata; class Aves; order Passeriformes; family Timaliidae; genus Pomatostomus; species Pomatostomus ruficeps. The sequence goes on along the minus strand of VYZT01055177.1, from coordinate 33,981 downwards.
CAGTTCAGCTCCCTGCTGCCCTCCAGGCGGCTTCAAACAAGCCCCAGTCTCTACAAGGAGTCCAGTGGGACTCTGGGAATACAGCCAGGTTTGGAAGAGAGGCTGAGACTCCAGCAACACCAAGTCAGAGCAGCTCAGACTTTGCAAAGTGGTCAAAAGAAGCAACACTGAAGGTGTTTCTCTACAGTGTGGCAACAACATAAACCTTTTCCATGCCTCCCATTCTCCTGTTCCTCAGTTACAACAGGAGAGGCTGAGCTGGTTGTCCCACCCTCCCCCTGTTCATTTTGTGTTATCTAGTCTCATTCCAGTGGCAGGAAAAGCAGGGTTTATTTTCAGTGCCAAACACATTCTGGTTTTCCTACCATGAGGACAACCATCCTGAAGAGATTATACTTCATGCTGCCCAATCCCAAAGGCAGTGGGTTAATTTTCACGGTCTCACACGTATGTTTTGATTCCAGCCCTGTGGTCTGTGCATAAAGGGAAGATCTAAAGTCACTCCAGGAGGGATAAGGGAGTAGCTTTACCTTTTCCAAGCCTCTGCATGTTAAATGTCTCCTGGAGGCAATGCACAGCCCGCTGCTAAGGCTCAGCATCATCAAGAAATGTCTCTTATCTGTCAGAACACCGGGAAAAGAGTAGGGAAAATGTAAACTTCGCAGTGAAGTAGATGCAAGTAGAATCCCTTCTGCTGGCTAGGATGCATCAGGGCATGGCCTTTTAAAAAGGACACAGCTCTAACAGCGGCTCCCAGCCACCACAGGAGCTGCTTGAGACCAAAACCTGAACTTTCTTCTGGTTTCTGCAGCTGATGGCAATTCTGTAAGTTCAGTGAGCAATTCTCTGTGGCATGAACAGAGAATAGAGTGATAACCCCCAAAAGCTGGACAGCAATTGCACCTTCACATAATAATGTGCTTTGGAGCAGTGTCCACAGACACACAGTGCCAGGGAGGAACTCACAGTGAGCAGCAGCAGTGCCTGTCTGCACATTCCTCCTTGGACTCCACATCCATGAGCCAGTGTTTGTCACATGCCTGGGCTGACCTAGATTTTTGTCACACCACCGGCTGGCCCTGTTCATGAGGCTGCTGCACTAAACTTTCCCTTGGTCAATCTTCTAATCAGCAAATTTCTACCTCCTTGTTTGCTTTGCTTCTCCTTCTGCCTCTATCAAGTTTGCAAAGGAAAAAGTGCGGGAGGAGAGATGAAAACCCTGGCTACCGAGCAAACAAGGCCAGGCATCAAGCGTGATTAGCTCTTTGCCTGAGGACCAAACCCACTCTCCATGACGGCAATGGGCCCAACAATCACCCAGAAGTAGCTCACGGAAATGACTTCCCTAATCTCTGCCTTTTTTCCGTTCACTGCTCCACTGTTTGACCTATTCAAACCCATGATCTGGGCTTTTACTCCAGCCAACCCATGACACAGAAAAGTAATGGTTTGGCTTTCATGAGGACTTCAAGGTTTATTGGGTTTTTTGGGTCTTTTTGTTGTTGTTGTTGTTGAGCTTTGTACTTTTACTTGTATGTAAGAAAACCAGATGTAAGAGATCATTAGAGAATCAAAACCATAGACTGCATCCTCTGAATGTATGCAAGGAATAACCACAAGCTAATGACACTGGGTAAGTAACTTTTTTCTTGATGCTGGCAAGTAATTTACCAGCTTTTCCAGCTCCCACAATGGATATTAATCTGATACATGCTGGATTATCCTGGGTAAACACTTACTATCCCTATTAATACCCACTCTGGCTGTGATTATTGATCATCCAGCAGGAAGGTGATGCATTGCAAACCCACAGGGCTGATGCTGATGTATTCAGAAAGTATTCACCTGGTTAATGGGGTGTGTCTCCAAGTGCATCCATCTTTCAATCATTTCAGTCATGACTTCCTGCAAGACTGCAGGTATCCGTCAGGAGTCATCAGACCTTCTGCTTCTCCATCTACAGGGCTGACAAGAGATCCCTTCAGACTCCACCGCCCTGTAATGGAAGGGGAGGGCACCTCCACTCCAAAGATTTAAAAAGGGACCCCTGGACGGGTAGGAAGGAGATCTGGTGACACATCATCCCAAATAAAGAAGACTGAAGGTTTGTCACTGAGATAAGTATGAAGGTAAGTGAGAATTTTTGGTGTGTAGGAAACATTTAGTTTGCGGGTAGTGCTTTTTTTTAATGGGAGTGCAATATTTAGGAACTGCAGGAAGGCTTAATAATTTTTCCTTGAAAATAACCCAAAAGAAACATTCACATAAATATATTATGTGTATTTTAAACAACTGCATTTAAAAAACATCAATAGCACAATGCAGTCTCGAAACCAGGATGAAAAAACTCTGTGAACATAAAGTTAGGTGCTCTGGTGCCCATCACTATTACCAATACATGAATAATAACACGGTCTGTGTGAACAAGCAGAGATACAACTTGTGCACAGAGGATTCATGCTCAATGCTCCCATTTGCATGCACTGCATCAGTGAACAAACTCCAAGAACTGAAAAAACCTGCCTTGTGACTTGTGTTAATCATGGTTGATATTGATAGGATGCTAAAATTTAAAATATTTTTCCTTTTTTTTTTTTTTAATCTGAAGAAGTAGGGATTTGGTCTCCTTGTGTGTTTGTTTGGAATGACATGCCCCCTACATTTGCTTGTTGTCTGCAGTTTGGTAAAATCAAGGTAGACTTTATACCACCTTTACCCATTAGTTTGTACATCATTCTCAGTTCTGGAGGATCTGATGTCCTTGCAAATAGGAGCACTAAAGATGCTTGCCTTGATGGCAGTTCTCACCACAATGGAATGGATTTGAATAAAAAGAATAAAGTTCTATTTAACATTAATCCTCTGATCAGATCAGTGTGCACTGCAATATCCCCTGAGCAAGAGGAGGTTTGGCAGCAAGACAGGGACAAAACAGCAGGTGGGAACACCTTCACATTTACGTGTGAAGCTGGGAGGATGTGCAGATGTGAAAGGCTTTTGCTGCACCTTGTGGTTCTCTGTTGTGCACAGGGGCTGCATAAACTCACAGCATCTGCCCTGGCCCTGTTCCTGGCAGCGTCCTTTGTCGCCTTCTCCTGGAGTGCCCCTCAGGTGAGCTCAGTCTGGAGCTCATGAAGCTCAGAGCTCGGTGCCATTAAGTATTTGCACGAATTAGCAATGGCATGGAATGTTGACAAGTCTCTTTCCCCTCTTTTTTTTTTTTTTTTCTTTTTTTTTTTTTTGGCATAAAGGCTCATTTCCAAAGGAGAAACTGGACTCCTCAGGCCATGCTCTATTTGAAGGGCGCACGTAAGTCCCGAGCTCCTTCCATTTTGAGGAGAAAATTTTCTCCACCCCTGGATTATTCCTTGGTTCCACACAAGCAGTAAATCCTGAGGATGCTGTGGAGGTAGAAGTTCTGAGGCTTGCAGGGAGGATGTGCTAATTACATGGTGCTAATTATGTCAAGGTCACACCTTTGGTCCCTGTACAGGCCATTCACTTCAAAGTTGGACTCAATGGTCCCTGTTGGTCCTTCCCACTCAGAATATTCTCTCATTTTGTACTTAGTTATTTCTTCTTGTCTCTGAAATGGTGGCATTGCCAATATTACTGTTTTTAAAGACATCAAATAAAAAAAAGCAAGTGTTGGAAGAAGAAAGGGAAAAGAAAATGCTGAAAATGTATAATATATATATTGAAACTTGATTGCAAAACCTACTGGAACAGCAGTTTCCTTATCTGAAGTAATTCAAAAGGGGGTTTAAGACATACTGGATATAGTTATCATTCCTTACTCCCACTCAGGCTTTAGTAAAACATATTCTCAAGCAATAGGAGAACACACACTCCTGTTTCAAGCATCTTGCAGCAAAGATGGTGTTAAGACCACTAGCAACCCTTTGTAAGGAGAACGTAGATGTCAGTGCCATCAAAATTATGGTGTTAAGGTTGCATGAATCAAATTTTGAGTTTCTACTGTTAGTCCAGAGTTAAAAAAAATTCAATATGAAAGATAAAATTTAGAGCCAAAGAGAGAATTTGTCTTTCAATGCAAATTACCAAATTTAACAGAAATATTAATATCAGGGAGGACAGGTATTAAGAGAGGAAGGAAAAACGGTCCCTGTATATTAGAGGAAAAAAAAGAAAGTCATAATCCTGAGAGAAATGCAAAAGGGAGACAATAAAAATAACAGCAACACTAAATATAAGCTCCAAACAACTGTAAATATAACTGAAAGTTCTAACGACATTAATTCTAATGACAATTATTTCTAGTCATAAAAGCAAAGAATTTGATCCATTTTTGGTTTGTTTTTTTTTAATTCTTCCAGCTGAATAATGCACTATGTTACTTCCATACTGAGCTTTTTATCATTCTTATTGATGCATAGGAAGCAATGGGATTTTATTGTGTTATTTTGGGATTTTGGTGGGGGTTTTTAATTTTTAAAATAGAAATACAATTTAAAAGGTGAGACTTTATAGTCCAGCAAAGGGATTGAAGGCTCTTGACCATACAGAAAATTGAAAAGCATCCTTTAGGGATTTTGGAGTAGGAATTACAACAAATTTGGGAGTTGTTTTCACCCTTCCGCCACTGCTTTTGTAGAGGGACGTCGCTTCATCTCAGATGAGAGCCAGAGGAAGGACCTGTATGACAGAGTGCAGCTTGGTGAGTCTATGAGCACAGGGGTGTGGAGTCCATCCACCTTCCCCCAGATTATGGGAGAAATCCCTGGAAACAGGAGAGGATTTGTTTTCCTGGAATCATAACCAAGGAAACAACTAACCCCCATATTTTTTAGTCCCTTCGTTCCAAACAGCACATGACAAAGACTGACTTTCCTCTCTGGTGCACCTGTGTGATTTCATTTGCATAATTTCCAGACTGACCTGGCTGCTAAATGGGATTTCAATCAGTGCTTTTGACTTTCTTTTAGCTCTGGGGAAAAAAAAGTCAAATCAAGCTATTAATTGTGCTGGAGTGACAAATAGCAGAAGAAAACATCAATCCACACTGGGCAATGTTTTTGGAGGGAGTAGAATGTTGTAAAAAAGTAAGGAAAATTTAAAAAAAAAGTTCTCTTTACCTTCTAAGGGGCTTTGAAATAATCTCCCTTTTAAAAAGATTGCTAGTCTCTTTTGTATTATTCATCAGGCTGGTTTTGAGCAGATAATGATATAGAGTGAAGGAGACAATAGCATTTTCTTGTCTTTGGGTCTCTAGTTATAGAAATAATAAAAAAGCAGAGAACAGACTAAAGAAGTGCCATCAGACACTAACAAACCATGCACCTCTGATTTTTTCATTCCAGAAACACGCAGCCAAAACACAAATCCTTTATCTCTTTCTGAAGCTACTGCACTGTTCCTTAGATCCTTACAGAAAGCACAAGGAGGTAAATGCATGTTTTGTTTTGCTCTGACTTCTTTTAAAGTGGTTTTTCAGTATTACATTTACCAACAATTTAGCAAATTAATCTAAAAGGTCCGTTTTGAATGGAGACACTGTTCCACAGAGTGAATTGTATTAGAGTCTACATTTACACAGATTAGAACATGAGCCACATAATGCGGGTAAATATTTGTATATTCTGCTTTTAATTTTTCCCTCCAGATGTCTTACTGCTTTGGATTCAAGAGAATGGCTATTTTTTAATTGAATTTTCCAACCAAATCTTTACTGGGATTCCCTTTTCTATAGAATATTGTTTGCCTGGGAAATTTTTATTCCTCCATTGGCTTTGGTGCAAAAGCTTAAAAGAATCCATAACAGCCCCAGGAGAGGAGCTGTTGGTTTCATATCACTAGGCTGAGACCCTAAACCTTTGCTCTCCATGTCTTCTGTCCTTAAATATTCAGCTCTTCAGCTACCATAGACTTTTTTTTTTTTTTCAAAATGGGGTCTGTGTTCAACTCTCTCTTCTCTGCCCTGGCAGAATTCTGAACAACAACAACAAAAAAATCACTGGCATTTTGGAGAGAGAGAAAGGCAGAATTTAAAATGAGCATAGTGCTTTGGACAAAATACATGAGCACTTCTAAAGTTAAATCAGTGAAGGTGTCATTTGTATGCTTACAAAACCCTCTGAAGATGGATTTTTACCAATTTTAGTAGTGTTTTCCTGCCTGCTGTTGCTGTAGCAGAGGATATGGTGGACAGCAACTGAGAAAAAAGGGTGAAATATCTGAGAGAGATAAGCAGAACTGGCAGTTTATTTGGAAAATACTATATGGAATAACATTTCCATCACTGCAGTAGGGAATAACCAGTCAAACCTGGGTAAGCCATGCACTTTCAGATCAGCTGATTTTCGACTTGACTGAGGGCACTGTGCAAATGAAGAACAAATCCATTATTTTCTTCAGCATGAAACTTTTTTGCCATGTGCTAACTTACCCCTCTGGACAAGGTTTGTATCTTTGTTCTTCAGCAAACAGAAAAATTCCTACATTTAAAAATGAGAGGAGACACGATTGTTTTTGGAGATGCTGCCTCTCTTAGCTGAGCAGTCACACTGCAGTAGGGCTGTGCCTGAGACACATCTGAAAACTGAAAACTTTAGCTGGCTGAACTTTCCTTTATCTACAACTTATTTTTCCCTACTGTGTCTTGTCTTACAGTGGAAGAAGAAAACAGTGATAACCCTGGCTACTAGACAGACAATCTATCAAATTGGTGAAATTATTTAAAATGTCTTTAACATTTGTACCGCTTTGAGCCTGAAAGCATAACCTACGTAAGTCAAGTGTGTCATCCATTCTTGCTGAAGTTCCCAAAGGCTGAGGTGTATTCACACTGCAAAATTTTGAATGCAAAGGGATTAAAAGGTACCAGGTCAGATAAGGAAAGCATCTGTGAAGTTCCCACTTTCTTTAGAGCATTTTGTATGTCCCATCTGAAATTTAAAATACATGGCACCATCTTACCTGAAAAGATGATTAAAACTCTCTTTTTGGGCAACCTCTTCATTAAAAACAGTTTTTCAATTGTCATTGGGAAGCCTTTTACCATCTTCCACTCAGCTGAATATTGAAGTTTTTAAACTCTGATAAAGACAGGTTCCTTCACCACTTCATTGGTGATGGCCAATAAATTCAGTGAGATATTAAACAATCCAGCTATCTGTGACCACAAAGCTGGTGATTTTTTTTTTTTGTTTTTTTGCAGATATCAGTCAGCACAGACAATAGGCAGCAGCACTTATTGCCCCAGTTCACCCCTGCAGAAATACTCTCAATAATCCTACTGAGCAAGTCCCACCATAAAGACAGTTTGGGGACAGGTCTTGCATTATCAGAGCCTCATTAATGATTGCATTGTGATTGTACTTTTTTGTTCCTTCTTTCTGAGTTCCAAAACTGGAATTATACATAAATCTGTTAATTCTCATTCTGTGCTGATAAGGACGTATCTAACATTATTTATGTAGCTCTGTGGTCTTACTGGAAAGCCCTCTGTAGTTCTGCTGTAATTAAAGAGTAGCCACATGATTTCTTCGTCCAAGCAACTATGTTCTATTTTTTTTAATCTTCTACCTTAGTCATGCTCTTCATCTTTTAATGTTAAGTTCCTCATATCTTTCTCATAACACTGCTAATTAATTTTAACTCACACTAACTCTAATGTTGCTTTCTCCTCAACACAAAGAAACACAGCCAAAGAAAGAGAGGAATTAATTTCTACGATGGGCCTAGAGGCACTTCCAGTAATTGTTTATAATCTGTATCACTTCATGAAGGAACATAACTGGAGAAATCCGAGTGTCCTATTTTGTTCATTTTCTAGCACTAATACATCTTCCAATGGCAGTGTTTGTTGTATGACAGAACCCATTCATCATGAACTCCACCTGAAGGCCAGTGGTATCCACCTGAATCCTATAATTAATTTAATTGCCCTTTGTTTTGAGCATATTTGGAATATCTCAGGTGCATATAAGTGATTTTTCTAGCATGTTTTACAGGATCATCAGTAAGTGCTCAGACAAAAAGTGGCACAAAATCAGAGAATAGAATCATAGAATGGCCTAGCTTGGAAGAGACCAAGAAGATCATCCAGTTCCCAATGCCCTGATATGAGCAAGGACATTTTCCACTGGAAAAGTGAAAAGTAGAGTGGTTATACATCCTTTGCATTATCTTGAAATTTATATGCCTCTGCCTGTCCCAGTGATACAGAAATTGTACTCACCCTATTCCCAGCTGACTGATTTTTGTGTGTGTTCCTGATTTGAGGTCTCAAGCTTAAACAATTCCTCACAAATATCACAAAACAGAATAAGGCTTCTGCCTTGCTGGTGAGATGTTTGTGAAACCCCAGTATTTTCCATCTGGAAGATAATCTCTTATGTAACAGAGCTGCTACCAAGCTTGTCAGGTGTCAGTAACTGTTGGGAATGTGTGGCATTTAATTTAGGCAATCTGTTGCCATGGCTGAATGGAAAACCATTCCCCTGGTGCTATAAATTCAACAGACAGAAGTGTTTTGCTGTAGCTAAATTGCCTTGTTACTAAGGGTTAATCCTGGAATTGAGGCAGAGCTAACACAAGCCCAAGGCATGGGGCAGAGGTGCTTTGGCTACTGCAGGACCTGCACCTGAGAATTCAGATTACTCCCTTTTCAAAAGCTGAGACCTTTCTCCCACCAGGAGAGTGCTCAAAGCATGTGAATGTGCTGCAACACACACAGCTCTCCTGCTCTACTACAGAGCTTTGAAATGCAAGCAATAAATACAGATTTCTTGATTAATTTCTTTATGAAAATACTAACTTTCAGTTAGTACACCCTTTAAATGTTCTTTCTTTGGGACTCTCAGCCATTACATACTTTGACTCTGCAAGGGAACTCTGATTAAAAGCACTTTGTGGAAAAAACACAAAATGCAGTTGTTCTCCACTTAGTAAACTGTGTGAAGGAAAATATTTGCAGTTTCTTTGCTTTCATCACTTTTATATGAAAAATTACTCATTGTTTTAATTACCTTTTAAATCATTAAAAAATAGTGACTCTTTTAAATTCCAAATAAGTTTTTACCTGAACCATAAAAGCCTGAAACTGACTTCAGAGAATATTCTTCCAAGTATCTGAATCAGCTTAAGAATGAAAGTCCAATTTTAAACCTGATTTTAGGTGGCCAAAAATACAAATAGGCACATTGTCACTTTTATTCTAAATGGCCTGTAGTAAGAACCGTGTCATCCAGCATTGGTAAAGTGTTTGAAAGGGAGTAGCCTAACCAAAGCTGGACATCCAGGCTCCCCCTGGGATTGACAGGAAAGGTAAATCCCTCCAAAGCTTGCATTGTCCTACCTGCTGAAGGACAGGCTGAATAAATTCCTGGAAATGTCTTTTCTTGAAGCATAAGAAATTTTTGATGCACAAACTTGCAAAACAAGAGACTGATCTCCTTCCTAACATCTTCATGTCAAGATGTGCTTCTGAACAGCCTGTTCAGGCACTCTCTGCCTCTCTAGGAGCTGAAGTACTTCCAAAAGCTTTCTGTAAGACAAATGAAATGTCTAGTTCTTGTTGTTGGCTCAGCTACTCCACAAGAACTTTGAAGTCTCAGGTGCTTTTCAAAATTATGTCTGGAATTTTTTTAGCATTATTTGTTAGGATTAGGTCTCTTCTAAAGAGTGAAATAGAGCATGAACTAATGGAAATTACTGATCTTTGGATATTGTCACATTGCTCTGTGGCATTCTGTCTGCAGGGAGAGGTGTTACTTAAGCAAATTTTGTCATTCACTTTAGCCAAGTTATGATAATTTCCTCCCGAACCAGTTTGTTAACAAACTTAGACTCTCCAACAAGATGAAAATAAAAGAGACATACTAGGGGAAACAGAAAATAAACAGTCTGCTGTTTATTGTGGGTCCAAATGGCCTCAGAAAGATGACTTCATTTGTCCCTAAAATTCAAATGCTCACTGTATAAAACTTTATATTGTTCTACAGGAAGTTTGCTTTACCACTGGATCAAGATACTTCCTTGTGCTGTAAAAAAATGTTTTAAATTATGTATGCTTACAATAAACAGCATCAGGAAAAAGAAAGACCATTTTCTTTTCAATGTATCTTTTTTAACTCTTCCACTATTTCTCCAGTGTAACACTTCTTTTGTCTAATTTTTTGAGCTCTGGTTTAAAGTTCATGTTAATTTAGGAGGGGAAAAGGGGAAACATAAATGAAGCAGGAATTCATTTGGGATACCCAAAATGTAGCTATTTGTGCAGACTATGATTAATACAGATGATTTCATAAACAAAGGTAGATCTGCAGTTTGTATAAGCTCCTGAGGGGATTGTCTCATTATCTATTTTTATTAAGCTTGAAAAATCTCTTCTACCTCAAAGGGGCACAGAAAAATTGTCTTTTAAACTACTTTCAAGGTGAAATAATATTAGGCTTTCCAACAGTGTAGTTCACGTAATGTTTGAAGTTCCCCTAATTATATCACACTGTCCTTAACACAAAGCTAGCCAAGCCTACAGGAGAAACTGTTGAGTGGATGGGGAGACCATGCCAGGGTGAGAGCAACGAGTTCAGTTCCTGTATTCTCCATGCTGCTTCTTCTTTCCTTGTGGCAAGGCTCCAAGGGAAAAGGGGGACTTGATGTTCTGCCTATCCCTTTCAGCTTCCTCGTCCTCATCGTATCTCTCATCCTCATCCTCGTCCTCAGCTTCACTGTGGTGAGGACTGGAATGCTGAGAGGCAGAAGGCGATGGTGGCACTGATGAAGGCCTGGGGAACCTGAAACCTTCCGTCTGCAGAGACAGAAGAAAGTCAAATGTGTTAATTGAGTTCCTCGATTGGTTTTATACAGCAATTTAAGGCTATCACCACTTCAGAAGAAGCCAGTGGTGGGATGTAAGCTCAGCCTGCCCTGCACTCTAAAATTAAGCTTCCTTCAACCCAGATCCTCTCAGTCCTTCTCTGTCAGTAAGGCATGTCACTTGTATGACAGAGATCTTTACCCTGTGCCATAAACAATATCCTGCCCTTCCAGCATTGCTTTTTGCAAAACATGACTATCTTCACTGAGCCTTAAAACAATCAGCACAACACAAAATCCTTCTGTACTCTGTAGTCAGAATATGCTTACTGGAATTCAGGCTTAAATCTGAATATTCAAAACAATTTTCTAGTTATAACATCAGAATCTGCAACACCAGAATCAACCAGGGGTTTTGGTCTGAACCTCCTCTCTCCTTATTAATAAATAAAAAAAAAAGAGTTGCCCTTTGGAGGCTTGGTTTTGAGCAACATTGTTCTGAGCAGCCTCTCTTCTCAAATTGGTGCTAATCTGTACTAGGCAAGAACTGCTTGAAGGGGTGCCTTTAAACTGACCCCTTGCAGCTCCAGCCAATATACCATGTTTAGATGAAGGCAATACCTTTCCTTTCTTTCCCTAGAGGATCCTTTCCCAGCTCCCCCTCTATCTGGTTGGTGCAGAACATCTCCATGGCATTTAGCAGAAGCAAAAATTAGAAGCTGCCACTCTTCCAAGAGGAATTTCAAGGGCCAGTTCCTCAGCTGGTCTTACGGAGCGTAGTCCCATCCAGCTCACTCTAAATCATCTGAAGACCTGTTCCTATGTCACACCTGGTACCCCTTGTGTTTGGATTGGTTGTGGTTTAATCCCAGTTGGCAACTCAGCCCCACATGGCCTCAGCTCGCTCCCAAATGGAGGGGTCAAGGAGAGAATCAAAAGCAGAAAAGTGGGAAAGCTCATGGGTTAGATTAAGAGAGTTTAGTAGGGAAAGCAAAAGCTGTGCACACAAGCAAAGCAGAACAAGGAATTTATTCCCACTTCCGAGGGGCAAGCAGGTGTTCAGCCATCCCCGGGAGAGCTGGGCCCCATCACAGGTAACAGTGACTTGAAAACAAATGCAAGCACTCCAAACATCCCCCTTTCCTGCTTCTTGCTCCAGCTTTATATGCTGAGCATGATGCCAAATGTCCCTTTGGCAGCTGGGGTCAGCTGTCCAGGCTGTGTCCACTCCCAACTCCCTGTGCACCCCCAGCCTGTCACTGGTGGGTGGGTGAGGAGCAGAAAAGGCCTTGGCTCTGTGCAAGCCCTGCTCAGCAAGAGCTAAACCACCCCTGTGTTACCAACACTGCTCCCAGCACAAATCCATAATACTGCCCAGCTACTGTGAGGAAAATTGACTCTGACTCAGCCCACACCAGCACATTCCTGACTGGAGATTGGGTCTTTAACTCATTAAGCTTTTAATTAGGAGTTCCTACTTCCCTTTAGTTAAACACATACTTGCTAACTCCCTTCTCCCTCTTTCTGTGAAACACACACACTCTCTTCCTCCTCTCTTTGCAAGGCAGTTAAAATGAAGATGAACTCATCTCCAAAAGCAGACTTTACCTTTGGTGGAGCACTTGGTTCCATATCAAATTTCTCTGGGAATGTTCTGCTGAGGGCCAAGTGTCTGGCATGCATGTAATACTGCAACAAAACAGAGAAGCCATTACAAGTCATAGAAATCTTGAGTAGATTTAAGCAGGGGGGGAGAAGGAACACAAAATGAGTATCTCCTAAAAGATGGTGCTGAACAAAGACTAAACATGTTTTCAGATAAGCAGAATCCAGCTGACATCACTGCTTGTAATGGACACAGTGCTGTGAAGTGATGAGCCATTCATGACAGATTCACACCACAGATGTCTGGAACACAAGCTGAATAAGGTGCCTGTAAGATGTATTAAGATGGAAACTAGGACTTGTCTTGGTCAGTGTAGTTCCTATTGAGTGACAGGTATTCTTTATCCCTCAGGAAAGAACTGAGGGGTTTTTAACCAGGAAAATTTACATCTTTCAATGTGCACATGTATTACACATAAACTTTGGACTCATTCAAAGTCACTTTGGATTGCACAGGAAGAATGTGTAACAGTGACAGAGAAGTAACATTTACAAGTTTATTGATGCCTGGTATTTAAGAATTTGATGAAAATATTTATAGAGCCACTATATTCCTCAGTTTGCAGCACATGCACGGAAAATATAGCTTGTTATATGCAGGTCATGTGCTGTGTTGGGAATCATATAAACACTAAGGTTCTCACACAGGTATCAGAGCAGGAAAAGGTCCAAAGTAGTTACAAAACTCATATATGTGCATCCTCTTCTTTAGTCCTGTGGACTTGAGAACACTGCTGTGCTACTGTCTTCTTAGTAGGTGGTACTGCAGTGCTTTCTGAGTAAAATTAAAAACACTATTTGCATTTAAGGGACAGAGGTAGTTTAGGAGTGTTGAGGAGCCACAGGGCCCAGTAACATTTCCTGAAGGATGGGAAGGATTTTTGAAAGTGTCCAGATGACTTTGGAGCACAAATGCTCCTTAGTGTAGGTGTTGCCAGCGACACCAAATTTTTACATTGTGTTTAGCACCAGAAAGAGCTTGATGTGAGTGGATCCTGCTCTAACCTACTAAGTCTCTCCTTGCCACTGGAGCATGGAAGGATTACACTGAAATGTAAAAGCTCTGTCTTTAGCCCCTGTGAGAAGGGAATTTCAGCACAGGGCTATGTCCTTGTATTGCAGCACTGTGCTGAAGGCTCTGGCTCAGCCCATGAGCCTGGAATTTTTAGTGCCTCTATCCCACACACCCTGCCCAGGTATCTCCAGTCCAGGAGGTCGGAGAGCCGCTCGGTGCGGTTCCTCTGGATGATCCTCTGGCGCCGGTTTTGCTGGCAGAACCCGTACAGGAACTGGGTCAGCTGGTTGCACGACTCGTCTGGAGAGCGGAACCTCCTGTCCACGATGTAGATCCCTGAGGGACACAAGAAAGGGCGAGGTGAGCAGGACTGAAGGTGGGATCTGACCTCTTACACTTCCAATCTACCTTCTGTCATGTAGCCTTACAAACATTACATGCAGTATATCCTTTTTTAATGTTAAAAGACAGCTAGAACCAGAACATTTGTTGCCATTCTGATAGAATGGAGAGATGTAGATGAATATGCTTTTTTTAAAAAATATTTATTTTCTTTACCTTTCAGACTGAAATTCAGCAAATTCTTCAAAACTCAGAGGCTTTGTAGTTGCTGTGTAAGTATGTCCAAAAGGGTTCAAGTTTCTGGATAAAGACATATCATTTTTATCTCCCATAATTTTTAAAATACTGACTTCTTATAGAAAACATAACCTAGTGCTTTCCTAGCTTGCTGTAGGAGAGAGGCTGTGTTTTCTGTAGAAATACAAGTGTTTCTATAGAGACAGCTAACTCACATACATCATTCAACAGACAATTCTGGCAGAGAGAGGGCAGAGGGAAGCTTTGCCTCTATGTATTTTGTTGAGATTAATACTTTATTTTTGTCACCTTCCTTACACCAGGGTGTTGGGAAGAAGAGGGTATCAGACCTTGCAGCTCTCTTAATGGATGTGACAAATGCAAAACTACCTTGATGAAGTGTCTGCTGCCAACACAGGCACTCACATCTATGTTTTGGCAGAGAAGAGCAAGTGGCCTCTGCTCTGTGACCTTTCTGAAGGGTGTCAAAGACATGTCCACCCAGCAGGTGTATCTATATTTTGTACCTGTCTCTACCCCTTGCCCCTAGGCCAGGCAAAGCTGGCACCAGTGTGCGGCTGTCACTGCCTGATTGTGAAAACAAGCCAAGGTACTTGGAAAAAGGCCCTAGTTTGGGAATATTCAGTATTCACAGAATCATAGAATTATAGAATGGTTCGGATTGGAACGGACATTAAAGATCATCCAGTTCCAACCCCTGCCATGGGCAGGGACACCTTCCACTATCCCAGGCTGCTGAGAGCCCCATCCAACCTGGCCTTGAACACTTCCAGGGATGGAGCATCCAGTTAGCCCTGGCTAACTAAGGAGGAAATGACAAGGTGGGCTGTGCCTCGCTCTGTACCTTGGGGAGGCTGTAGCTTTAGTGACAACCACAGCAGAACTACCCTGACATACCAGGCATTGGCTTCCTTCCTCCTCACCACACTACAGTCACGAATCATTTGTAAACCTTCTCGAGAAGATCATTATTTGAAGTAGATTCCTTGTATTTCCATAGCTCTCTTTTTTTTGTTTGTTTTTTAGTGTACATGATAATTTACTGTTTGTTTGGGGAGGGTCGTGTTTCACTGGTCTCAAAGTCACAGACTGTTCCAAGAGAAGCAGACTTTCCCTGCTTCTTTGGAAGGCTCAGAGTGTTATAATGCAGAGGCTATAAGGGGAAGTGCTGGGAGACTCTAGACTGGTATGAGCAGTGATGAGTTTGGAAGGATAGAGCATACAAAAAGTTAAAGGGAGACAAAAAAATAACCTGAAAAGGGTTTGGATAAATATGAAAGCTGCAATCACTTGTCCAACTTAACAAGATATTCAGAAGTCTGAATATATTCCCCCAACGAATTCCCTTGTTCTAGAGAAACATCAAACTGAGAAGTAACAGCACAGTTTCTGTGCTTTTTGCTTTCCTAACTCAGAAGTGATATTTTGATACTCAGTTAAAACTTTTACCATAAGCTGCTGGGTCAGCAACATGTTCCTGCATGAAACAGCCAAATCCAGAGAGGTTTGTGGTTACACTGGGAATGCCCATCACAGTACACTCAGCTGCAGAAAGAAACAGGCAAAAAGGGTTTCAGGGCGATATACCTGCAATGGTTTCACCTTGAGAGAAAAAAAGAAAAAGAAACAGGCAGACAGAAGGTCCTGTAACGCTAGAGTTGCTCTGAAAGTGTCAAGTGAAAACTATAAAAATGCTTTGTTGTGGATTCTGAGAAAAAAGAAAAAAAAAAGAAAAAAAGAAATTTTGAACTCAAAATTCACACTGTGTTTGCAAACATATCTTTGAATTTTAGACCAGCTAAACTGAAAATTTTCTGTGAGTGCAGTTTTGAAACAGAGAACCCCAGTATATGGTCAGGACTGTTTGGAGTTTAAATTGGAGCCTGATGTACACATATGTTCATTAGTTGTTCACAACTCTTTACAAAACTGAATCTCTCAGGAGCAGGAGTATATTAAACTTTGGTTTTTGATATTCATTGTTTGCAAAGAGGTCTCTACAGTAAGAAAAAAAAAAAAATTGAAACAGAAAGCCCACCCCAAAACAACAAACCCCATCATTAACTCAGGACTGCATTCACAGTAGATGTGGAGCTAGTTCTATAAAATCAGAAAATGTATACATTTTTTGTAGTTTTTTCTGTCATAGCCATGAGTAAGCATAACTGCTTACCCTCCTTAAAGACTTTTTGCCAAGAAGACTAAGACTAACTTAAACCAGAATACAGATCAAGTAAATAGTCTTGGAAAAGTGCAAAGCCATCTACACAGCCTTCATTCATATGACAGTATGGTGTCTATAAAATAGTTATAAATCTGTCTTAAAAAGCACTTTTTGTTTCTGGGAGACTTAAATGGGAATCAACAAAGAGAATATTTTAAGTCAGAATCTATATGCTCTCTGCATTTTTAGAAATTTCCAGTTAATTCAATGAGATTCACTACTACTGCATGTATTTCTGGTAAATAACTTAGCTATGGTATGACATAATTCTCTCCAATTTGTTAATTTTAATTAAATCCACTGAACTATGTCAGCTGGTAGCATCAAAATTCTTGCCCTGCTTTTTTCAATATGTACATTCCTGTACACCTTCTTTTAAAATCCTTGAATCAAGTGAAGAATTAAGTCTTAAAAATTATTTTTTGTTCTAGAGCCATAGAAAATCAAAAGATTACACTTTAATATGGGAAGAATCCAGTGCAGGGACAATTTTGCCAGCAGTAAGACCTTTCCATGGCAGAGGAAACAGAGCCTAAAGAGTTTTTTCAGCACTCCAGCAGAAACTGGCTGCATCAACAGAATGGGTGTTCATCTTTCTACACTAGTTAAGGGTACAGAATTCCTACCTGGAGTGTAGCCCCAGGGCTCATAGTAAGATGGGAATACACCAAGGTGGCAGCCTCTAACAAACTCCTCATAGTCCAAGGGCAGCAAGGGGCTCGTTGAAGAAAGAAACTCTGGATGTAGGATCACCTGGATATTCAAAATTTATGTTCGAGGTGAAAGAAAACCATCATCAATGTATTTTAATTATCACTAAGCTTAGGCAACTTATTCACCCTGGTCTTTTTCTAAGTATCTGGACAACACCTCTTTTGACCATCCATCTGTTACCTAACCCACTTCCCACACTGAAATGCATCCTGCCTCTGTGAATTCTTGTCCTGGAAATAGTACTGATACTGAACCCTTTTTTTTTTCTGGACAGGTATTCAGCTTTATCTTTCTTCATCAAGGAGGCCCATGTGCATTGAGAATTAGGCCTAAGGCTGTGGCATTTAGCAAGATTGGTATGTTGTACAAAGGTACAGAGGATTTACAGGGGCCTAGAGTAACAGGACAAGGTACAATGGCTTCACACTGACAGAGAGCAGGTTTAGATTGGGTATTGGGGAGAAATTGTTCCCTGTGAGGGTGGTGAGGCCCTGGCACAGGTTGCCCAGAGCAGCTGTGGCTGCCCCATCCCTGGAAGTGTCCAGGGCCAGGCTGGATGGGGCTTGGAGAAACCCGGCATAGTGAAGGTGTCTCTGCCCATGGCAGGGGGTGGGAATGAGATGATATTTAAGGTCCCTTCCAACCCAAGCCATTCTATGATTTTATTGGGATGTCTCATTAAGAAGAGGCCTTGGGCAGACAGCACTTCTAAGCTTCACAGCATCCCCTGAAATAAAGGAATGTTCACCATACTCAACAGATCTTCCAAGAACGGAGGGAATTTTGAAACCAGACACATTACAGCCCTGTCACCATAAACCTGGGCCTAGGCCAACTAATCTTGCTGAAAGACACAGGAATTTATCTGCATGACTCTGCAAGGCTTGGGGTCACTGCCCCACACCCACTGCTTAGTTGAGAAGTGCCTGGTATGTGATGCCCAGTCAGCTTTGGGAGGAAGAAATGTGAGGGAATGGTTTAAATTTCTCTGGGCTTATTTCCCTGCATGAACATGCCACAGCCATTATTCTGTGGCCAGGATATGCTTTTATTCCTTCTTAATAAGATTGTCATGCTACTCAGTTCAGTAAATAAATGAATGTACTCAACCAGTAAATGGGCTGTAAACTCATTTTGAAAGCTTAGTTGATTCCAGTGATTCCACTTGCATTGCTGAAGGTATTTTTGCTGAGGGTATATTTTTATGCCAGCTGTGTCTGCCTGGATATGTTACACATCTCTCAAAATTAGTTTATATTTGGAGTTTACAGAATTATTTTTTATGATATTCAGCTCATTAAGTATTAAACCTGTTCATGCAGGAGGTAATTTTTCAGCGGTAATGACAGTTTTTTACAAACTTGACATCTGCTAAGAAGCAGGAGGAGATATCTGCTGTTATTTCCTATCTGCTCTCTAATGCCTTCTAGCAGGTAATTCTGAGGCATTTTTTACTACATTTGTACACAGTGCATCCTTCCTCCTATTTTTGTTACATCCAGTGTATTATTACCATATTAGGATCCCCGAATTCATTGGAATTAATGTTCATTTGTTAAGCCAGGAAGAAGCAACTAGGAAACGTAAGAAAATATTTATTCAGGTATAGCCATGGATTTAAAAAGAAACAGAATAAGTGATATGTCATTGTTAGAGATACCTTGGATCTGGCTTTAAAGAAAAGGCTTGGAAGAGGAAGAATTTGCAATTTTAGGTTCAACTTTGACTAGATAGATGTTGAGATAGTCATAGTTAGAATGTCAGAGATTGCCAGGAAAAAAACCAACTTTGGTAGGCCTGTGAAAGCAGGAACTGATCATTTCTGTGGTTTGACAGGTAAACATGAAAGTAAGGAAAGGATTTATTGGCATAAATTTAGTTTCAACAGGTGATGTAAACATGAGCATGGCATGAACAAGAGTTATTTCTGCTCAGGATCAAAGCCTTGGTTAACCTTTTACAGCAAATGCTGGGTATCAGAATGCTGCTCAAGAGATGAATCAATACTTCAGAAATATCCATGCTCAAACCTTGAACCTCCAGTTTTAAGCAAGTGAACCAATGACAGAGTTTTACATCTGGGTGCCAATGACTCACGGCACTTTCTTGATTTCAGCAGTAGCAGCTCCTCATTCAGTGCAGGAGGCAGCAATGAAAACAACTGCCTAACCTCAGTTTTCTAACTTGAAATTAGCTTGGCTAAACAGCACCTGAGGATCTC
Organism: Pomatostomus ruficeps; assembly: GCA_013400735.1. Lineage (NCBI taxonomy): Eukaryota > Metazoa > Chordata > Aves > Passeriformes > Timaliidae > Pomatostomus > Pomatostomus ruficeps. The sequence continues at coordinate 14,760 of VYZT01055177.1, read as the reverse complement.
TGTGCCATGACAAGTTGTTATTCCTGGAAAGGGAGGAAGAGGGAAGTATTATATACTCTATATATACTCTAGGAGTATAATACCACCTTATCAAGAATTTAACTGCATTCCCCATGAAGTTAACGATCCAGACTGAGGATATTTAAAGAAATTCTATTTTGTATCTAAAAGGAGAAGGCCCAAACGCACCTTCACTCGGTCTGTGCGGTTGTTGAACAGCCCAATGCGCCGGATGGTGTTGAGGATTGGGTCATTGCTGTCATCAATCATGTTGTGGGTGGTTACTGGAGGCAGGGACTGTCTCTGAACACAGAAAAGGCAATCCACAAGTCAGACAAACTCTTGGCAAACAATCCTGTTGCCATTTCCTAAGGCTACTGAAAAACAGTGGCAGATTTTATTGTTGATGTGAAGATTTAATTTAATTTAATTTACCTCAAAATAAATGAATTTGTGCCCAGAAGGGCATACCATTTAATTTTGAAGATTCTAACTCAACATTGTATGTACTTAGAGATTGATTTTACATATTTAATAAAATTGGAAGAATCCAGGCTTCAGGAACAACTCAAATTCAGACTTAATATAGAATAAAAGAATAAGGAATTTTGGTATCATGGATGCAACTGAAGGAATATCCATGGATTCCCCAAAAGATTAGTTTGGGTCATCCTCTCATTGAAAACAATCAGAGCTGATTTTAAATGTTACTGATGAGAAGTATATTTGCTGAAAACTTTTTCCCAATGCACACATATAGCTATATGTCATACACAATCCTTTTACATCATCACATTTTTTATTTAGATTAGATGTTTATGTGAATAATACATTTTCTGACCTGAGTTGAAAAGATGGCTCTTTTCATAATGGTTATGTCATCTCGGTCAAGAATCTTGTTCAAGTCCGGGATTTCTCCTCTGCAAAGGAAACACACAACCAATTTCACCAAATGACTCATTATTCTTTTTGTAAAGAAAATGAAGAAAAGGCCAACAAGGTCTTATCTGAAGTTTGCTGATATCAATATGAATCTTTCCTTTGTTTTCATGGCCCTTCTATATTCACTATATTGTGTTCTCCCATATATTTGCTGACCTGCCAATTAGCTTTCAAAAAAAAAAAAAAAAAAAAAGCTAAAGAATTGGTTTCTTCTGTTTTTACTGAAGTTCCAGTCATCTCATCTGTGCTTTGGGTCATTCCCTTCCAACTGTCTTCCAAAATGATATGACTAAATCGCTAACACATATTTCTTGGTCTCTGGTGCTTTTTTAAGCTGAGGAAGACCATTTTTCACAGTGAATAAGCCTTTGTGTTACTTAGACATCCCCTGTGTCTCTTACGACTTTTTCCACCATGGGCTGCTGGTACCTTTAATTTTTTTCTCTGTGATTTGCCTATTAAACAAATACCTTGTTTATGGTCCCATGTCTTTCTTCCATGCCCTCCTATGGATGTAAAAATTCCTTACGCAAAGAGCAGAAGCACAGAAACAGCAAGGGTAAAGCCACCTGAACATGTGGCTCTTGCAAGGCAGAGCAAAGCAACCTATTCACTCACTTCAGCAGGGCATTGTAGAGTTTCCTTCCAAACTTTTCTTTCACAGATTGTGCAGTGTCCCTAGGAAGATAAAAAAATATATGAATAAAACAGAAGAATCCAGTACAAAGACAGTATAAAGAGATTTCTGCTGTTGGAAATTAAACTGATATACTGATGGTATCAAGGATGCAGAAGCAGACAGAGGTCTGGTTCTCAAGGCTCTTTTCTCCAGCCAGCACTGTGCTCATGGATTCCAGCATAGCTGAGGATTTGACCTGCATCTACAGATGAGTGCACTGGGAAAGCCAGGGCCAGGCTTCACTAGGGATTCCTTCTAATCCTCTGCTCGGATCAGTAGGCCACATGTCAGCTGGGAAAAAGAGAGCATATATATGACCCCAGGTACTGAAACATGATCGTTAATGATGGACAGAGAGATCTCCAACTTTACTTGATGTAGAAGAGAGATGCAAGATATAAGGGTTAAATAAATAGGCATTTTCAAAGCAAGCTTCCTCCTTCACTTTCTGCCCTATTTCCTAACTCAAAGTCTTTTGGAAACAACTGTTAGGCTAAAAGGTAGTTTATCTTAATTAGTTTGCAAAACAACAAACTTCCTGAAAGCTCAGGCCAGGTTTTAAGCTATTAAGGAGGCCTGTGTCAGATCAGTGATATACTTTAGCTAAGAAAGAACTCCAATGAACCACTGTTCGACATGTAAAGAATCATTTTAGTTATTCTGCTCCTGACTGAAAGTTCTGTTGTCAAAACAGCAAATGCACTCTAAATTTGAGTAAAAATCCACCATAAGTAAAGTTTCGTTTCATTTCATGGAAGTTTTCCTGCCTTTCTGATTTCTAATTATACTTCGGGCTAAGACAAAACTTGTTATGTGAAATCCTGAACTTTACCAAGCTGGGAATCCACATACTTGTTTTTAGGTGCTCTCTCCCAGCTCACACAGACATATAAGTGGATGAGTTAATTTTGGGTGAGTTGTAAAGCAGCTAAATGCCAAACCACACTGATCCAAACCCCAGCAGGATAGTTCCCACATGACTATATTTTCATAGACTGCCATGCACAATATCTGTAATTTAACCCAGATGGGATAGACTGCTTTTTCAAAAGCAGAGGAAAAGAGGTATTTTATATCCCGGGTCAGCCATTACCTATTAATCATTTGTAAGTGCTATATTCCTTTATAAATGCCAACTTCTTCTTGTCTTTAATTTGGGTGGCATCCTGAAAATCATCTGATACTATCATGGAATACTGCTAACAGGTGGGTTTATCCTGGATCTCCAGATTATGACCATGATAATGTTGCATATAACAGTGGCAGAGGGTCTTTTGCTTTTCACAGAGCACAGTGGGAGGAAGAGCTGGAAGCAGCATTTTTTGCATGATTTCACATTTTTAGTTTTACCTTTACTGTTACTATTGTGCCTGCATTACTGAGTACCAGAGAAATAACCAAGCACTAGAGATAGAACATGGAAAAGCCTTTGTGTATTTCATGTAATCTAAACCTTCCTAACACCCATATATAGTTTATTTCAAATGTACCTGTTGTGTTCTATTCAAACATGACATTGACTTCCTTTATAGCAAGCACAAAGCAGAGGCCAAAAGCATGGCTCTTTCTCACTGCACTCACACCATATTCCTTCAGCTTTTGTGCAGAGAGCTCTCCTTAGAAACTCTGATAAGGGAAGTTACCCCACTTCAGCCATCTAGAGTTAAGTTGCACAGATCCTCCACACATCCTCCGAGTCCATTTCAGAGAGTGATTCCTGTAACTCATCACACTTCCAAGAGTGGGACAGGATAAAACATCATTTGGACTGAACCATTACTCTCCACTGGCAGTGAAGGCAGCTCAGAAACATTATTTTTAATGGAAGTCAAAGATGGACAATTAATTCCAGTCTCTACATTGGTGGTACCTGCTTCCAGAGTGGCAATAGAATGAGGCAGAATGTTTCCTGTGAGTCCCAAGAAGTTGCTAAATTATCCAGAGATAATTTAAACAGCAGAGAGATTTCTCATATCTGTCCTCTTTTAAAGATATGGCAAAAGCTACATGATTTCAACGACCTTTGTTAAACTATTTCTGTTACTGTTTTTGTAGAAGTTTAATATCCATTAATCAAGTACTTCAGCTTCAGTACTGATACCCAGAAAACTGAGTCAGAGATCATCTGCTGGAGGCAGTAATGAGATGACACAAAAATTAGTATCTTTCTCTTACACAGTGCCTTCCATTTACAGACCTCTGAATTGGTTAGACTTCTATCATATCATAAATATAGAACTGGTATCACAAAGAGATTAAACAGAGTGAGAGATGGGCATAAAAGCAGAAGCTAAGTCCTGTGGGGTTTAGTCTCTAATTTTATGACCAGCTTCCTCACATCTGCAGCAGAGTTTAACCACCATAGCCACCTGATAAGGTGAACATTTCCGTTTCCCTGCTTAGAAAATTAATCTGTAAGTATATTGTGTGCAGTGGCATTTTTCACCTTTTAAAACAAAATTCAGCTTTGATAACACACCACTGATTTTCTTTATGAGTTTGAAGCTTCAGTTTTGCCACATTACTTAGTTCAGAACTACCTCACACTTGATGTCTTTTCCTATACAGAATCACAAAGCTGTTGAAGTAAAGTGAGGGTTAATCTTGTTCCTGCTTTGGGTTTTTTGTTTTTTTTTTTTTTTTTTTTTTTTTGTTTGGAAAGCTGCAAAATGAGTAGGGTTGTGATAATTTTCCCTTTATAGCTATATATTTTACTGCTTGGTTATGGCCACTGCCTGTTGTAGTCCATTCAGAAAATAACAGACAAATTGTTATCAACTGTTGTTCTGCTGGATCACTCAGTACAATTTCCAAATTTCTAAATAAAAGACAATGTGAAATTAATTTCTTTTTCCCACAGAGAAGCTTACTGTGATAAATGAGCAGGCAATCTTTATTTTGTGGGAGCTCTATGGCACATCCAAAGTGAGTACCAGAAACATCCAGAAGACATCCAGAACACTGGGTTTTCTAGAATATTTGACTTTGTTGCTGCAAAACAAGTACTACTGCTAATAGAATGACAAGGCAAGTTAACTAAAAATAACTTAGGACAAAAAAAAAACACTAAAAGGAAAAATATTTGACCTTATTTATCTTTCCCATCTCTTTCATCCCTGAAATACATTCTAGTTACCCACAATCCTCAGTTTTAGCAGAGTGAGAAGAAGGAGCATTATTCTCCAGCTGAAACTTTTGCATGTATCCACAACAGGCTGTAGCAGGGTGGGAATGGCAATTACCAGAGCTGCTTCCGGACTGCTTGTCCTTTCAGGGTTTCCACGTTGAAATTGTTGGTCTTTGCTGGCATGATGAAGAACACGATAACCGTAACATCAGTCTTGTGAACCTACATGGCAAGAAATGGAGTGGAATTTAAAAATAAATTTCTCTCTACAGGGTATATCACAGCCAACTTTAAGAATTAGTCACAGGAAATTCCATATACCCTTTGGTTTTCCAGGAAAACTCTGATCTTGTAACTCTTGCTACAAATTAAGTTTTGTCAAATCAGAGATCAAGACAGAGATGTCACCCAGTTTCAGTTTGAGCAATCAGACCTTCCTGAGTTCTCGTGATTTGGAGAACATGGCTTTGGATGTGCACATAAACGACAAAAAAATAAAAATCCCACACACCTTCTCACCTGACACAAACTCTGTTGGTTCAAAGGAGTGAGTGATTGGTTTATTAGCCGAGACATGAGGTGAGGGATTCCCTACAGCAGCAGGTGTATGGGCAGAGAGAGAGCAACCATTTTCAACCTGAACCCCTGGCAAAGAACCTGCCAGACACACAAAAAGCCATGAGTAACCTCTTGCTCATCTCTCCCATCCAGCTACCTCAAAGGCAGAAAGCACTTGCTGTGAATTCTGACCCTTTGTTTCTAGATGGTTTCACTTGTTGGTTTCTCCGATGCATGAACAAGGTTCAAAATACCAGGTCCATTCCTTGCTGCATGAGTAAGGTTTTACTCCTGTCAGCAACTGTTTAAAGAAAAGCTGAGGGTGAACTGTGTTCAGAGCTGTAAAAATTAAACTACTTTGAATTGCCTTCATTTCAAATTTTAGATACACAAACATTCTGTTAGTATGCCTTCTCTCAGATTGACATAGAGGGAAATGTACAGTATAAAATAACCTATGGGAGTCATCTATCATGTTAATGTTAATTAATGTTCTTCTCTTCCCTCTCTTCAAAGCAGGTTCCAAGTCTATCATGCCACTATCCCAGCGCACATTAACAATCTCTCCCAAGATTCATATTTTATGTCCAAAATTTTAGTAAGGTTTTCAAGCAGCAAAGGAAAAAAATCTCTATAAAATAAAATAATTCCATGCAACGATATGTATTTTTTAGGTTCAGGCACACCACTGGGACTTGTTTAGGAATTACTATCATTTCCAGATTTGTAATTAGTACAGATAGTCTGCTACTCCCAATGGAATTACCTTTTGAAATAATTACAGACCAAGTGTTGTTAGAACAGCTAATCAGATGCTGGCATCCACACTTAAAGTATAACACAATAAATCAGCTTATGGGAGAAGCAAAAGAACATTGTTCTATTGAGCTTGGGAAAACTAGCTCCTTAAATTTTCATCAGCCTTGCTTGTTGTGGATGTCATCAGGAAGAATTTCTTCACAGAAAGGGGGACCAGGCAGTTGAAGGGGCTGCCCAGGGAGGTGGAGGAGTCACCTTCCCGGGTAGTGTTCAATAAACAACTGGACATGGCTCTTAGTGCCATGGTCTAATTGACAAAGTGGTTGGCAAAAGGTTGGACTTAGTGATCTTGGAGGTCTTTTCCAACCTTAAGGATTTAATGAATCTATTATATAAATCATTAGCTGCAATAAGAGATTGCTGCAATAATTGCTCAGGCAATTCCTTCCCTCTTATCACACAGGACCTTCCACATTATCAGCATTCACAGATACTAGCCACGTAAATGCCATTAACAGGCAGCTGATGTTGCACAGCACTGCCAAACAACTGACTTCTGCTGTGGAAGAAATACTTCAGTTTTGTGAGGTGATTTCTTGTGTGAGTGAAGGGATCAAGAATTTCCAGAAAATCCAAAGACTCTAATGGTGTATTAGTAGGAGGTAGAACAAGTGTACTTAGGGCTTTGAACATGAGCAATTCTTTCATCCCTGCTGACAATGCAGTATCGTAATTTTTATCCAGATTTTCCATATCATTTAACTGGTAAGAGTACAAAATACAGAGTCTGAAACAACAGCTAATTGACCCCTGCCAGATGACTGAAAACCAATTAGTGTTTTTTCTGGGTTTTATTGTCAATATAGAAGTATTTGGGGCACATCTGGAGACATTTTCAATGCCCTCGTCGTAGGCGGTAAGGGCTCTGCTCTGTGATTAAACAAGGCCTTGCTCTTATCTTCATTGAAGTACTCCATAGAGACATTTAGAAACATTGCACTCATTTTGTAGCTGAGGAAACAGAAGCATGGAGAACTGAGTGGCTTCCCATTGCTTTTCACCAGGCCACTGTAAGTCTGTGAATTTTAATGCAAGATTCCCATTCAATGGGGCAGCAGTACTCAGAGATTTAAAAGATCATGACGAGGTCCTAATTAATTAAGCAATTTGCTTAAAAGGATGTTTTTAAAATGCACCATTACAGGCTTACTTTTATCTTCATTATAATATGTAAGCCATCAGAGCAAGTTCTTGAATACTATTTTCATTACTTCTCTCTAAAAACCATGAATTTCTTGAAGTATGTATTATTTTTAAGCTGTCTAAAATCATCACGTACTATGATAATTCAGGGAGAGAGCTCTATGAAAACTGTGATTATTCCATAATTACTTTCCTATAAATCAGAGTATTCAAAGGGAGTTCTTGCAGGTGACTTCCACAGTATGGTAAGTCTGAGCATAAGCTCTATGCTTTCAACAGCTGTGTAAGCTTTCTTACCCTCAGCAAAAAGTTTAATCTTGATAAAGCTTCTAGAAACATATCAGCTCCTTTGTTGGAAAACTCATATCTCCCCGCAATGAAGAAAAACAAGGTCTTGTCAAGATTGAAGTCAAGGTGGCTGAAAGCAAGAAAACAGACAAGAACAAAGTATGTCTCGAGATATAATCAAACAAAACACACAACAGCTTTCTATTCTGGAGGAACTTACTATCCCAAGAGGAAAATGAAAGTGAGGCTTTTCTGCTGTGCTTTAAATTGACTATCTTAATCTGACAAACTGCGTCTTGGGTAAATAACAAACAGATCAAGGTCTGCTGTCTGATATCACAATCTATTAAGCAGAGTCAGATCTGGCGTCTAAAATTCCCTTAGCTTCTGACTGAGAAATCGCAAACAGATATTTGAATAAGCTGGTTTCAACATTTCCACTCCTCTATGAAGTACTTGTTAGTCCTCCTGCTTTGGTTCTTGCTTTAAATAGTGTTGGACAAGCGTTGCTAATTTTTGAAAAGTAAAAGCATACCCATAGAAATGACCTCGAATGAACTCTTGGATCCTAGCCTTGTACATGGAATGCAAATTCTGAAACTCATGCATTGCTGAAAATTTCTTAATGTTCAAGCCATTTGGGGTGACAACATCTGGAAAAGCAGAGAAAAGGCAGAGGTAGACATCTTCAGAGTCAGAGAAATCTTTAAGGAAAGAATCAATGTCTCTCTCAGCTTCATGTGAACAGGTTATGTCTTTATGTTACTCACAGGGAGGGAACTGCACTGCCTCCACAAAGCTCTTGCATGTGGCTCTCCACTGTCTGCAGCATCAAAGCAGCTTTCACCTGCCCTTAGCACTGGGTAGACCCTGCCCTTTTGTCCTGCCAAGACTCCAGCAATGTCTCCATTGAGCCATATGTTTGTTGTGCAATTTGCCCTTTACCTCTTTATCCTTGATATCACTGTTGCCTGCTCTATCACTATAGACTGAGAGCCCCTGGAAGCTGAAACTGTGCTGTACTATGCCCTTGTTTACTGTATGGCACAAGAGAGATCCATTCTAGCAAAACTTCTGAGGATTTATCAAAAAAAGGAGCATATAAGAAACCTTTTTAAAACAGCCTCTTTCCAGTAATCTGTTGCATTTCTCCTAAAAACAGCTATAGAATAGCACACTTTACATTTTTACTGATGCTCTTCTCCAAGATTCTAAAGGATCTTACAATTAAAATTTGTGCATTTCCAGCATTTTGAAGGTAGAGTTATAGGATATACACAGAGGACACTGAAAATCAGTCCCTCTTAGAATTCCTGGTAGATCACAACAGCTATTCAAAGGCTTACCCTAAATTCAGTCCAAGTAAATGGAAAGAATGCAATTTTCTTTTCTTTGAGCTGGGTTATGAATGGAAATGAAAGGGAAGACCAGTTCCTTAGCAGATGTATTTCATGGCAACACAACTGACTGAAAGAGATCTATACTAATTTATGATACCAGAGATTCCTCAAATAAAAAGAATCTCCAAAGAACCAAGAAGCACTAATTGTCAGAGGATGCAGCAGTGCTGATTCCATCCTTGTTCTCCTGAAAAGCGTCATGATCATGAACTGGAGTAACTTTAAAGGTTCTGTGCAGCATCCAAAGGCCCTTCAGTAAGATATGATTCCCTACAGCACATCGTTCCTGCACACCAAAGAGCAGCTGCTGTGATCTCGGTGCACATGGTTAGCCCTCCCCTACACCAGGGTTACTCATGGGAGCACAGCCTCTTGCTTGCCACTGGTACAGGTCTTGGACATCACTGCTCTCACGGTCCTTCAGCCACAGGTGCCTGCCTGACATTCCCTGTCCCCAGCCCTTCCCCATCAGCAGAGGTTTGCCTGTCTAGCATTAACATTCTGACAATATAAAACTGTCTCCTATTTCTGGGCAGACTTGCAGGCATTTCTTTAAAAAACATCTCTGGCTCCTCTGGTTGATTCCATATCTGGGTGATCCTAAAATAAGTACAGTCAAATCTCTATATGCTGTCCAGTCTACTTGCCTGATATTATGCAAATGTCACAGCCATTTTTAATTATTTCCTCAAACTTTATAGTCTGCTTCAGCAATATATGTGTTTCCCTGCCATGTAAGTTATCTCTGATTAAACTTTCACATGTAAAATGTCCTGAAACATCCTAGGTTAAACAGATAAAAACAGATAAAAATATAACCTCTAGTAGTAACCATGAAATAGAAAAAAAATTATGGATCTTTCTTGGAATACCACATTTGAAACTAAAGACCAGGAAACCTTTGCTTGTTAGGTACTTAAGATTTGGGTTTCAATGACAAAACAGTCTTGGTGGACCTGACAAGAAAACTTGTGCTTTTACCTTCTCCCGCCCAGCACTTAAAAATTCTCTGAACAAAGACCTCCGGTGGGAGGCAACAGAGCAGAAACATCCTCCATTGTCTTTACAACCTTCTCCTTTCTGTGACCTGCTTCTTGTTCTGTGTGGAAGAACTGTTTCGTGCAGGACATGAGACTGCAAGCATTTTAAACTCTTCCCAATAAGGGAAGAATCCCTGCCTGGGTACTTCTGGCCGGCTTCCTTTCACTCTTACATTTATTTATCAGGGAGTTTTGGACACTCTCACCCATCAGGAGCAGCCTGTGTATAACCTACTCCCATGCCCTTTGGTTTAACTGCAGCTTCATTTGCCCTTTCATAGGATTGGGGCTCAATCCATCTCTTATTTAAGGCTTTGAGATGCAGAACAGAGGTGGTGGCCCAAAGCACTCCGTTCACTCTTTCTGCTCAACGTACAGGAATATTTTGAACATGTGTGAGGGATGAAGTGATGAAAGAGAGCTTGGCCCCTGTGCTAAGTGGTTTGGGGTTGTGTGGTTTTCTTGTTTGTTTTTCGTTCGGTTTGGGTTTTTGTTTGTTTTTGTTTGTTTGTTTTTGTTTTGTGGGGTTTTCTTGTTGTTGCTGTTTAATGAGTTAATGATATTTTTGTTTGAAAAATTGTCACAAGTAGGTCCAATCAGAATGTTTTGACTTCTATATTTATAGGAAAGAAACTGGCATTGATTTAAGTAATACTAGCACAGAATTACATTCTCTATTGATAAATCACTAACATTCAGAGTGGACTGGTACTTTTTCAGACTTTCCTTCTATGATTTTGATCAAATATATACAGATAGGAAGCTTTGATCTAGAACTCAGCTGATGCCTGGAATTTTGATTCAAAGTCTTCCCTACTGCTAATGAAAAACATGTTTCATAGCTGAGTGAAAATATTAAAAATCCCATATCATCAGTTTTCAGATCACAAGAATATAACTTATGACCACTGACAGAATCTTGCTTGATATGTCAAAGAAGACAGGTTCAACCTCAGATACTCAAGCTTTTGATGAACGTGGTTTGATAAATTGTTGTTCACATAACAACTGCAGAAAGTGGGATCAGCATAGTGCAAGCAGTCGTTCTGCCAGGTTTATACAGGCAAATTGGCCTTTGTCCTGCTGCAAAAGTTTTCTATGCAATCAGGTTTACCAAATTTTAAAGGAACTTTTCCAAGTGATAAGATTCATAATTTAAATTATAACCCAAGTTTGATGTTAAAGAGGAGCAGCAGAGACAGCTCAATTTAGCACACTTCTGAGTTATTTTTAGCTGACTATTTGGTTTCAAAGTTTATGTCTCAATAAATGCAAATAAAAGTTAATTGTGCCAATTCTGCATCCCCCTTTTAAAGGTTTATTTTTAAACTGGATTGAGAAATGTATACGTGCTTTCAGTATTCATGTTCCTTTGCAGAATTCAAGCTCAATGATCTACTGAAGGATTGCTGGACTTTCCAAATAGTCAATGTCTGTGCAGATTTCACAGCTTCAGAGAGAATAGTGAGAATAGGCTCCTCCAGAGTTTATTTGTGGTCTTGGATTCAGAGAAACTATTAAAGTACTTATTCCCATCAGAACATACTTTCCACTTACAGTTGTCTCCTAGGATTTGGGGTGGCAATTCCTACTGAATTTCTTTCTAGTTATGTCAACATAACACGTGATATGTGTCAGTAATTTTTTAATCCAAACATTAAGTATATTGACTTGGTTTCTTCAAAGTTGAAAGAATAATCACAAAAACCTCAGGCCTGTGAATCTCTGTGCATGGAATTCTCTTCAGCTTCAACTGATGTTTTATCTGTGAGCAGTCTGGAGATTTTCTTCCCTAAATTAAACTGGATTCAGACTCATTTCAGTCTCCTAAAGTCCCAAAACGTAGACTATGATTTCCAAGCGTAGTTGTTGTGGGGAGAAGTTTCATGCCTATATGAAACAGCTTCAAAAGTCTGACTTTCAGAGTGCTCTGCACTTTGTAAAAATCAAGACCTTTTAGAGATACCCCAGTTTAAGTGACTGAACTTAAGTGACTTTTAAGACATGGCTTTCATGCTTAAAATAAAATGAAAAAGATAATCTAACTCCATCATTCTATTGACAGCTGGTCAGGAATGAGGCAAAGGATTCAATGAACAGCTCTTTTGCTCTGATTCAGGAACCACAATGTGGCTTGGAGCATTGAAGTTAACCAGGATAACCATCCCAAACTATAATTAGCACTGCAAGTCAACAAAAACTCTACAAAGAATAAGCAAAAAAAAAAACCCCTAAATGAATAAAAACCAAATTTGAGCACTGTTATATTTAAAATAACCAAGACATGAACACATCAGCTAAATAGTCTCCAAAACAGTTGTGCAGTTTTCCCCTCATGCTGCTGACCTGCAGATAGAATATTGAGGTTTGTCCCTACAAAGCACTGAGATGATCTAAAGAGAATTTTAATGACACATCAAACTGGGATCATGACCTTGCTCAAAATCCATGCATGGAACAGGACAAAGTTTCTAAGTTTCATATTTTATGAGGCTAATATCAAGGGGAAACCCAGACAAACTATTGAGCACACAACTCATGTGTTTTTCCAACTCTAATCATATTTTATCTATATGAAGCTTATCATGGTTCAGTTCTAAGAGCATTGAAACCCTGCCACAGACAAAATCCCTGAAGCTTAGGAGTCTTGGCAAAAAAAGCCTAACAACCATTGAAAAATGGTTAATTCCTGGAGCATAGCCGGACATGCCTGCACACATGTTCTTCCTCCTCGTGTTTGCATACCTGTCTCTATTGGGTTCATTCAGTCTAAGGAAATGCAGACATTCAGGGGAAATACAGTAAAAAAAATAATTCAGGTCTTACCAGGGCTTTTTTTAAGCATATGTTCTGCTTCTGTGGCTGTGATCTGGGAGACTGTGGTGAACACGTGGGCACAATGCACAGATGCCCGTTCCATACAGTACCGATGGTAGATCTGCCTCTCTCCAGCCTCCTTGTCAATATCAAACTGTTAAATAACAAAACAAACGAAAAAGACACCTGTGTGATGTGACCATCAGACTGGCTCCCTTGGGGAAGGTTTCTCCTGCTAAGCTCCATTTCCCCAGTTAATGAGAACCACGTGATTATGATGCTGTTCTGTCATTCTGGGTTTTGAACTATTTTATCAACTTCAAAGAGTTTGAATGAGCAAGAGAGCTCTCAGTTCCTGCTTGTTCCTGGAAGAATGGCGGCTCTGCCTTGGAAGGAAACCTAGATTAATGATCCCAGGGAAGGAAAAGGATCTCTGGAATTTGGCCCGTTGGCTGGCCTTATATCATGCTGCAGCTTGCTTTGGCTTGTTGGAAAACTTGGGAGAGCAGGGAAGTTGCTGGTTGCTGAAAGTAGAGGGGAGAGGAGAAAAAAGGAATGGGGATGAGGACAGAATCTGGGGACTGGGTAGAATGGTGGGAATCACAGGTAGGCAAGACAGAAATGGAGTTGTGGTGGAGAGGCAGGACATAAATGCTCAGTCACAAACCCCAAGAGAACAAAGAAAATAGAAAATGAGAAATTTTCTGACACTCGAAGATGTTCTTCCTCCGACTCCAGCTCTGTTATTTGCTGCTTCTTATATTTCAGCTTGAACTCCCTTAATTTCTAGAGGCAGATGTAAGTTAAACTGCTAGATAAGACCATTCCAAACACCAAATATTTCTAAATCACCTTTAAACCTTGCAGCTACCCTTTTTTTAACTAAGCTTATGTTATGCTGATGCAAAGAAAATGCACAATGCCTACTGAGCCCATGCTTAAAGGTTCAAATGTTCACTAACAGTGTCCAGTGCAAAATCGCTAGAATGTAGTCTAAAAAAGGTGTCAATGCTTTCAATTAAATCACAATCCTCTTAGTCTTCCATGATGTTTCACTTCTGGAAACAGAAGTCTTGACCTCCTAAGGTCAACAGCATGGGCACTTAGTGGACTGTGTGAGTTTCATGGAGGGTGACAATGCCTCTCAATGAGCTCTGTCCTGATCGCTGCCTAATGCTTGCTGCGCTGCCTGATTTTGATTGCATTTGACTGTGTAACTCCATTGACCATAATAGATTTAACCCTTATCACAGGCAGGGCAGACAGCACTTTCTTTAGATAGGACTGTGTGACCTCTGCCATGGCCAGTTGCTTTTAGCACTTCAGAACTTAGACAGAAGTAAAGCTATTTAGACTGTGACCTGTCCTGCCAAGTAGATGCTTAATGTTGGTACAGAACATACTTTAACAAATTTGATCCAATGTGAACCATTTCAGGGAACTAGATTGAAGCAAACAACAACTTATTTTTACAAATATAGGTGTAGACACAGATGTAGATATAGATGTCTTACAACCGCTCTGCTAAGCAAGTTAAGGGCTTTCATCCACTGAGCTCTCTAATTTTGCAGCAGTGCTCCACTACTTGTGGGAAAGTGGCTTCCACTATATTAGTTGAAAATGCCACTCTAACTACCCTAATGTGACCAAAAAAAAAGCACTCTTGAAAAATCCCAGCTGAAAACTTCCAAAGAAACTAGATGCTTTATTTTGGTATTGATGATCCTCTATACCAAGACCTTTTCTACATTTGCCAAATATACCTTGCCACATAATGTGCTAAATATTATTATACCATTTCTCAGTTGTATCATTATATATCATATTTTCCGCATTCCCCATAAGAATTTTAGTGCATGAAATACAAAAGAAGATATTTTCTCTAGAACACACATCTCATTTGTCACAGAAGTTGAGTGGTAGAAGGAGAGGAGAGGAAGAGGAGAG
>VYZT01055172.1:0-11269 GCA_013400735.1 Pomatostomus ruficeps | reverse complement strand
TTTTTTTTTTTTTTTTTTTAATTTTTACATTCCTCCTCAAAAGCGCCTCACAGAAGAAATTCTCCCACGTCATCAGTACCTGGAAACCCGGCAGGTTTGCAAGGTACCAGGACATATCAGGTCTGTCCGTGGCACCTGAGAGCTGTAGCTTTGGAAATGTGATTATTTGTTATTATTACTGCGGGAATCACCACAGAAAACTCATCCTCCGTGTCTCTGACCCTCTGCGGATTAAAAAGGAAAGGGTGTCTAGAAAAAATCTCACTTCAAAGTCAGTGACTGTGAAGCCAGTTAGAAAGGGAACCTTTTAAAACAAATATATAGACACCCTTCCTGGAGGTTATGCTGTTTCTGAAATTAGTTCCAAAGATATAAAAGAAACGGGAAGAAAAGTGGGAAAGGGCGAGGGGACCGACTTTTGCCTCTCTCAGTAAAGTAGAGAGCAGAGAAGAGAGGGGAAAGGAAAGGAAAGGAAAGGAAAGGAAAGGAAAGGAAAGGAAAGGAAAGGAAAGGAAAGGAAAGGAAAGGAAAGGAAAGGAAAGGAAAGGAAAGGAACCCTACTCGCTATTTCAAGACTTATAAACTAACGCTTTGAATAGTCAAAATGTCCCATGAAACCGGAGGAAGCACGTCAACAGTGTCTGTAATAGCCGTGCACACGCGTTCGCGAACACTCCCTGTGAATGGCTGCGCTCCCGGACCCTGCTGGAGGGGGCGGCTGCAGCATCCCTGACATCCCTGTTCAGCCCTCCGTCCCTCTGTCCGTCTGTCGGAGAGTCCATGCAGGCCAGCCAGTGCTACCATCCCTGCCAACCCTGCCTGCTCCTCCCTCGGCAGCTGGTCACATCTGTTATCTGTTGAGAAGAGGATGTCTGGCTGCCACACCCCAGAGGTAATGAGAAAAAAAACCAAACCAAACCAAACCAAACCATAAAACAAACACACTCGCCTCAAAACAAACAAACAAAACAAACAAACAAAAACCAACAAAAACCAAAACTCAACAAAAGAAAACAACAACAAAACACCAGCAAAACCGGAGGTCTTATTCAGCCCTTTCTGTCAGATAAAAGACATTTCTCTCTTTGTGTAGGTAACCAACCAGTCTCCTGCGAGTGAACCCACGCAGAATACCTTTTCTTGCATTACTTCTGCTGCCACTTGCAGTGACCCCGAGACGGACTTTTCGTACGAGACCTTCCATTTACCTCAGCAGGAAAAGAAAGAGTCTTCTGCATCTTGATCCGTCGATTTTATTGGTGGCGATGAGACAGGTCACTCGTGATGGAGTCCCATCCCCACGCTCCCTCTCTGGTTGTATCTTATTTCGAGGGATACGGGGAAAGTGGGGGTTATCCTTTACCCCTACCCCTAGAGTGGGCTCATTACCCTCCTCCTGCAGATGAAGGGGATGGATGGAAGCCGAGCCACCCAAAAGGTGTCCCCCGGGGCCAAGGGCGTGTCGAGAAGCCCCGGGAAAGGGGAAGCAGCAGCCCCTGACGTCCACGGACAGCCGGAGGAGGTGCGCACACACGCGCGCACACACAAGCGACCCTCGCCTCGGCGCTGCCCCTGCCACCGCCGGCAAGCCCCCCTCCTCCTCAGCTCGGGTTCAACCTACCACTTAGCAGCATTTCCAAATATTTATTCGATTAAATGTATAGAAAAGGCCTAATTGGGCGGTGGGAGGAGGTAAGCTAGTTAGCGAGGTGCTAAGAGGAGTGGGAAAGGGGGCTTTGTATCTGCCGTGCCCCGAGCAGGTCCCCTGCGCGGAGCTGCGGTGGGAGGGTCGCCCCTCTCCCAAATCCCACAGAGCACGGAAGGGCCGCGGAGCCCTGCGCGGCAGGATGCAGGGATGCTGGGGAATTCCCTGCCGACCCCGCCTCCTGAGGATCTTGGGGAACCGAGGAGCCTCCGGGGACAGTGCCCGGGCCCCCGGCAACGACAAGGCAGAAGAAATGTAGATGGGGCTCGTTTTAAAGCAGTATATTGTAGGTTACGAATAAGTCAGCAGAAACTTGGTGAGGGACCCCCCAGCCCCTTTCCGCATTCATATATTAATTTTTTTTCAGCAAATAGCACTTGATGACGCGCTGATACACTATTTTTAGCTGTCATATGAATGCCCGAGAGGCTGCAGCGTGGCAAAGGAAAACATCCACTGACACAATGCAGACTGAGTAGTTAACACTTCAGAACACGATACCGTCTTATAAGCAAAGTTTAATAAGGGATTGAAACACTTCTTTCTAGGCACATACATGGAAATAAGTGCATCTTGTACACCTCCTCTACACCTGCAAGTTTCTTGGCAATCCGTGGTTATTATTATTCATAAATATGAAAATTAATTGAGAAATACCTATGAAAAAGTTTATCCATTTTCGTCAGTGGGATAACATTGTAATGAAATTATTTACATCTCATTGGAAGAAACTGAGACCTGTTTCTCTCTTCTGATATCCCCATTTGTTTTGTTTATTTTTGTGGGAGGGGTTTTTTGGTTTTTGTTTAGTTGGTTTGTTTCTGTTGTTATTTTTGGTTTTGGGGGTTGATTTGTTTGTTTATTTATTTGTTTTGGTGGGTTTGGTGTTTTTAGTGGGTTTTTGTTTTGTTTGTTTGTTTTTTCTTTATGTATGTATTTTTGTTTGTGTTTTCAGCTGCTAAATCGTCTGGGTCCCCAATCATCCGTCCCACCACAAAGCAGTGCTGAAAATGCTGCTTTCAGCACCTCCCATGTCTAAGCATTCTCACTCGCTCCCTGTTGAGAGCCCGGAGGGGCTTCTCTCCAGGGAAGGCCCCGGGGAAGGGGCAGGAACAAAGCTCTCACTCATGCAGTGTCCAAGTGAGTGACAAAAGGGAGGATGTCTGTCTGTCTGTCTAATTCCCAAATTCCTGTTCTTGTGTGTTCAGGTCTGGAATTATCCAAGTCCCCCCACTTCCAGCACCTATGAATACAGGCCGTTTCTCCATCCTGATTGGGGTGATACCCCCACAGAGGATCTGCCTGCAATGTTGATTATCCAGTTATAACTGTCTACTGTATAGAGCTGCTCTCACCTCAGATCTGCTGCGCCTAGAATATTAAAAACCCCAAGCGAGTTGGATTGAAGAATCTTGTTAGAGAAAGAAAAAAAAAGGGAAAAAATGAAAGAAAGATTAAAAAAAAAAAAAAGGCTGGGAGAGATTGAGAGAGAGAGAGAAGGAGAGAGAGGAGAGTGTGAAGGACAGCAAATTAAAAGGAAAACACTGCCCATATCTTCACAAACTGAAAAGTCTACCTCATCCAGGCTTGTTTGGAGAGCACAAGAGGTGTCTGCGTGAGGGGGACAATGTTATTTTTAAAGATCCAGCTTTATTAATACATTAAGAAAAAGCTCCCTTGGTAGTATGTGTTCTTACAGCTCCGTCTCAGATCCTATAAAACATTAATGCACTGAAAGCTGTTACAGAGATCTGCACCACCAGCTAGAAGCCTTTACCTTCAAAGGAGCTCCATTACAAAAACAATTCTTAATTTTATTGGAAAAAAAGGACAAGCTGAAATGAAGAGGGGCTTTTGGCACAGAGCTCAGGCCCCGGCAGTGGGTGGGCCATGGTGTGGGATGTCACAGCCTGTGTTTTCTGCATGGCCATGGCACATAAGCATACATGAAATGCACTAGCTCACCACCCAATGAGCAAGCATCCAGTTGGATTTCTATATTAATGGAGTGGGAATACCCTCCACACACAGCAACTAGAGTTGGGAAAAAAAGCAAGAGGTCTGTTCCGGCTGACAGTAAGCACAAGGCATGCACACTGGAGTACATATTGGGGTCTGTGAGCCCTTGGTGTGGAAAAGAAGACAAAAACAAAAACCCCTCAACCCCACCCCAAGCCCCCAGAAGCCAAAAACTGCCATGTCTGGAACAAACAGGACCCATGGCCAGAGTATGCCTCCTGCTGCACGGGTAGAGATGATGGCATATGGTGAATTTAATCCATGCCTACAGTGTCTGAGAGTAAAAAGCAAGATGTGAACTCAGCAGAAAATCCAGGTGGTGGGAAAAGGTGTTTCAAAAAGGGGTAGGCCAACCTGATAGGCCCATCAGCCTTAGTGGAGAGTCTGTGATGCAGTCCCAGTGAGGTGAGGTCACCCAAGGCATCACACTGCAACTTGTGCTCCCTCTTTCTAGGCCTTGACTGCTCAGCCCTAAGCTGACACCATCAAGTCCATTTTGGAGCATCATGTAGTTTCGACAACTTAGTTACACCTCGCAAGTATTTTTTAAGTTCTCCTTTTTAGCACCAGTAAAGGAGATAAAAATGTAGGGAGATTTTTGTTGTTGTTGTTTACTGTTTCTTTTGGTTTGTTTTTTTTCTTTTTTTNGTGTTGTTTTTTTGTGGTTTTTTTTTTTTTTTTTTTTTTTTTTTTTTTTTTTTTTTTTTGTGAATTGATGGCATGTTTCAAGCAACAAGACATAGGCTGTGGGGTGATAAATTGGGGGTTTTTTTGCTAAATTCTTTTATTTTTTTTAAATTCTCACTTCAATTTTAATTCTTGAAGAACAGCTTTGACAACATATATCGCACTCATTATAAGAAGCAAAGGGTTATATCAAAAATTATTAGTATAGAATCACAGGAAACCTGGTTTGGAACCAGAAAAAAATACAAAACAGATATAGATACATAGACACAGGACAATTCTTTTATAATTATTTGGAAAATGTTATTTTCCCCTAATTCTCCTTTTTTTTTTCTTTTATGCGCATACGATGTTTTAACTTTTACCAAAAATGAAAATAAAGACTAATATATTACAAAATGAGTAACAATGTTCATGGTAAGTGTTTGCGCATGGAAACATTTTTTTGTTGTTGTTTGCTTGGTTTTGAGTTTTTTTTCATTCTACACAAGGTTCATTTCCGTTTCAATGCATTTTTGTTTTGTTGGTTTACTGTACAGTATATATCAACAACAGTCCACAATAAATCCTGGAAGATCCAGTATCCCCTTCAGGTTTGATTAATATCCCCTCAATACTCATTTTTTTTTGTCTCTTTTATTAATATTATTTATTTCTTTTTTCCTCCTCTCCGAAAGAAAAAAAAACAAAAACAAAAACAAAAACAAACAAAAAACAAAATNAAACAAAAAAAAAACAAAAAAGGCCAAAAAAAAAAAAAACCAGGGGGGGCCCGAAACACCAGAACCTCCACGGACGACAGGTCCGTCCTTCTCCCCTCCACGGCCACATCTCTGCTCCCTCTCGCCCTTTCTTTTGTTCAGTGTCCACCTCCCGGGCCCCCCCCCCGCACCCCGACTGCCCCTCGGTGCGAGCGTTCCCTTCTCCGCCGCTCCGCCGCCTCTCTGCCGGGGGTGCGGGATGGGCTCTAGGAGCACTGGATGGACATGTAAGGCCAGTTGAAGCTGCTCCCCGACAGTAGCATATCCCTGATGAGGGTTTCGATGGGGGTTTTACCTACCAAGCGGACGAAGAAGAGCTGCTCGATGACGGAGGAGGAGACGGTGCGCAGGGAGGGCAGCCGCAGCAGCAGCTTCCCGAAGCGGCTGGGCTGGTTGGGGTACTGGCTCCGCACGTACTCCTCTAGCGCGCACTGCGACTTCTCCTGGAGGCTCTCGATGTGCGCAGCATCCGATAGGCCGCAGGCGTCTGCCCACCGCACCGCGCCCGCGGAGGCAGCCGCAGAACGGCGGCAGGCGGGGGGAGAGTGGAGGGAGGAGGTGGAGGAGGAGGAGGAGGAAGCGGGGGGGAGATGGTTAGTGGTTGGGAACCACACGGGGAAACGCCGCGAGGATGGGGGGCAGCCCAAAGGAGCACCCCCATCCCATCCCGTCCCATCCCATCACATCCCACCCGACCCCGTCCCTCGCACACTGCCAAATAAATAACAGGACCTCGCTGTGCCTCGTCACCACCATGACTATTTTCATCCAGGATGCGATGGGGTGCCAACACCCCGCTCGCCGCAACCACACACACACACAATCCCCCACACTTCCTTTCCACATCCCCCCCCACCTATACTCTGCGCTGTCGAGCGTGGTTTCTGCTCCAGGGAGCCCGTCACCGGGATGCTGGAAACCTGGACCAGCCCCCTTAAATAACACCGAAAGGAGGAAAAATAAGGTATTGGGGAAAATAATAATAGTAATTAATAACAATAATAATAAAATGATAAGCAGAGTCACGCACAAGCAGAGTAAGACACAAGGAGTTTGTTGACATGGCTGCACATCACAGAGAGGCAGCGACTGGGACCTGCAGCGACTGGCAGGGAGCCGGCTGGAGGATGCCGTGGGGCAAGGGAGACTCCTCTGCTCCTGCCTCGCTGCCAGGAATCGCAAATTTGCCACGTCTTTGCGGGCTGTATGATAAATCCGGGGGGAAATGGCTAGGTTAGCCCTAGCTTGCTCTCAGCAGGCGTCTGTAGCTCTCAGACACAAAGCTGGGGCGAACTGCAGCAGCTAAGCCTTGCCTAAATGAAGCCAGAGAGACTCCTTCCTTATAGATCCTTCTGGCACCCAAACTCTCTGAAACATACACCTTGCACCTTGCAGAGCTACATGACCTGGGCAAAGTTGTACTAATCTGAGAGCAGAAACCCTTCACACCCACGCATTTGTATCTATACAGGTTATTCTGTGTATATAGGTACAAGCAGAGAGGTATAGATGCATCTGTGCATTTGCACACCCACAGAGACACATATAAGCACACATCCTATCTCTGAGAACACATAACCCAAACTAGAGGATAATTGTGCACCAGCTGCTTGTGGAGGGACTTACTCAGGAAACTACAATCATGGAAAAGTGGTGGGTATGCCCAGATGCTTGAAACCATCCACATTGTTTTGAAGATTAATAATAGATATTAAAAACACCAAACCAAAATAATAACAAAAACCACACAACAAAAAAACCAACTAACAAAACAAAAAAACCCCCAGCCATCAAGAGTAGAGCAAGGTGGTCAGCTAGCAGTGCAGTTTAACAGATCAAAGCCAGGCTTTGCTAATATATAGATCCATATATGAATTACTTAATGGCCCCCAAAAATACATTACAAAAATGTGGATGTAGAGTTGTGACCCTGGAAAGACACAACAAATTAACAAATTATTCAAAGTTAAAAATAAAATAAAATCTATTGCACCAGCATTTTTGAAGCTTTAGTCTTCCTCTATCAAGAACTGACTTTACAAAGATTTCTGAACACCTTCATCTACAATGCTATGGCCTCGAGCAAAAATACAAATAAAACAAGCCATAATTTAGGAACTTCTGAGAAGGAGAACCTTTGACCTGAGCTGCGGACTTGGCATCCCTCAGACACACAATTATCTGAGCCTGGCTGCTCTGCTAATCCATACTGTACCTTTAATGCAATGATATTTTGCAACATCTAAAGCACCAGGCTGCAACATATATATCTATCAAAAGCTGGGGCCTGTTCTTGTTTGCAATACATATCAAAACCACAGACCTGTTCATATGTTGATTGCCACAAATCACATTCCATATTTACATATATCTTGCTATTTTACATGCATTATCTGCCCATTATGCATTAGGATCCTATTCAACTTCCAAACAATGCAATATGAAAGGGTCTTACTGACACCCTGGCAGGGCTTTTTTCTTTATGCCCCATATGTCATACCCTTAAGGTTAGTAAAATATTTATCAGACATTTACGATAAGTGCACCTATAAGTGCAGGTCACTGGACAATGCGGATGGGGAACTTGCTCTCTGAAAGGGCGTCAGACTGGTGTGTGTGTGTGTATGTTTGCAAAATTGCCCACGGGTTTTGCCTTAGACCTCCAAAAACTCAGAATTTTCTCATGCTGATAGTATCTATTTGGCTTCAATTATTTTAAATGGTCTGGCATATGCCTTTACTTGGGTTTTATTCTGCAGCCTTAAGTGGGGGTGGGAAGGCTTAATTCTCCCTTCAGAATGAGATTAAAAATAATAATAATTAAGGGATCCACAGCTCGATTAGATTATGCAGCCTGGAGAGGTGCAATCCATGGGAGAACTAATGCAATCCATGTTTACTGAAGGTGAATTATTATTCCATCTCAGAAAGTGGGCTAATGTGAAAATCCTGTGTGTGCCTTGCTTTTTTATATGGCACTGTGTCAATAAGGGAAAGGTCTATATTTCTTCTTGCAGTCTATGGAAAAGAAATTATGTAAATAAATAACCATTATTGTTCAACACACTCCAGCCTTCCCCGTTGTAGTGGCGGCAATGTATTTCATGTTACATGTTCAGAAGAGTTTAGTGTTCAGAAAATATAGACGTAATCAGCTGGCATCTAACTAGAAATCAAAAGTTCTTATTGTGCTTCAAATAGATTTATTTGATTTATGTTATCTGTCTCTGCCTCTTCCCGGAAACATTTATTTATGACGATGAAAAGGTAGATGTAGGAATTAATAATGCTAAAGTTTGGCAGCAAAGGAGATGAGGGTGAGGAGAAGGGTATGGGAGAGAAGAAGACAAGAAAGAAGCTAGTTTTGGGTTACTACCCAGCTTTTGGATGGTGTCCAGAATTTTACAAATTGAATACATGCTCTCTGGAGCCCGAATGTAAAAACCACAACAGGAGAGATCCATGCCAGTTTTAAATACTTAGTCCTCAGTGAAGGACTTTGGACAGTATGCCTAAAAATGTCCTTTTCATCATTTAAAGTTTGTTTAAAAGTTGGATGGCTTTGAGAAAGGTTTTCCATGAATTTCCCTCTGACCATGCAGTGAAAACAAGTTTAGTAAAAAGTGGAAATATGTGGATGGGTGTAAGGGATGTGGATTACTCCTGACAGCAGTATTTCCATTTTCTGAGACACCCCATGTGATCCTGCTCTGAAATAATATTATTGTTCCCTTCCTTCACTCTTCCCTCTACTGTGGGAGGGGGATTCTCCCCTCACAAATGTTAAGTTATTATGTTTGGTTTTATTATATGTAAATGAAGGGCTCCTCTAAAGCCACTTTCCCTTTTTCTAGCCAAGGTCAATCATTTCGGAAGGGGGAAGACTAGGGGGAACAGGGAGAGAAGAGAAAGAAGAAAAAATAAAATATTCCCTCAACCATGTCCCCATCAGGGGCAACCTCCTTCATAGGGCCTTTGGCTTGTGGAAGGGCTGAGGCACAGACCTGAGGTTTTCCCAGCTCTGCTTGGGAAGAATCTCTCCAAGTTGGGTCTGGGGGAAAAAAAAGGGTTCTCCTCAACTGTCCCTGTGTATTGATGAGCTCCCTGAAATTAATGGGAAAGGAAAGTCTGGGAGTCTGCAGGCAGGCTGTGGAGTTAAATCACCCTGATAAATGCAGGCAGGTCTCTTTGTCACTCTTGAAAAACATGTTTCCATCAAGAAGACTTATTATGATAAAATACATTAAAATGTCGAGTTGGCTATTCAGTAAATCTTCCATTTGTTTTAAGATTTGCACATTATCCTTTGCAAAGAAATATTCCCTCCAATGCTGCGAGACTGCATTTGCACTGGAAGTAAAAGGGGGCAGTCACAGTACATGTCTCTGACCACCCTGCATACAAATTAGATACTCCTGTCTAAATAAATTATCTGATGTTCAAATCGATATTAATACTACATTTGCTACATTACAATATAGTGCAAATTTAGGAGTCATTTTAATACAATGTAAATACTATCTTTCGTGCTTGAAAGGCAACAAATATTGATGGATTATAAACTGCTCAGTGTTAAACAAGGCCTTTGAACGATTTGCCATCTTTGTTCAGGAATGCTTTTAATTTTGCCTTGGCCTAGTTTTAAGTCACATTTATCAGAACTTTTTAGTTATTGCTAATCAGGAAAAGAGGGGAGAAACTGGTACAACAGAGGAGCTAGGGGATGGGGAGAGGAGGTATAAAAATGTAAAAGAAAAAAAAGAAAAACAAGCAGGAAAGGTGGCAATTAGCCACATCGTGACGATAATTAGAATAATAATTAAAAAATTACACTGCCCAAACTCTTATCTTGCCTTGTTTCCCTTTCCTGTATTTCCTTCACATAGCTCCCCTTTGATGTTTATAAATTCTCCCTTGCAGGTTACAATAATAGTATACGTATTATATTCTTATAGGCTATGACCAGAGCACTTCAAAGGCAATGCTAATGCAACTTTCCTGCTAGTTAATTCAAACCATCTATCACAGGGAAAAATTGTTAACATGCATGTTTCCACCGCCTACACGTAATTTGATTTCGGGTTTTAGTATTATTTTTTTGGAGGGCCTGTGTGTTAAAGAGCCAGTATCAGTGGCGATGAGGGAAAGGTTGATCTCTGGGCCAGAGTGTACCCCCGTCAGGTGCTATGCTTCCTCGGCCTCCAGTGCCTTTCCTTTAAAAATAATTCTATTTAAATTTTTTTTCCCTAATTTTCCTGCAGGTGGTTTGGGTTTTTTTGCCTTTTTTTTTTTCCAGACGTCTCACGTCCCCAACCCGTCCCCTCACCTGAGGTGAAGAGGACGATGGCTTTCAGGCAGCTGTACTCAGCCGAATCGACGTGCAGCGCCTTCAGCTTCTCCACCTGTTCCTGGAAGATGCGGATGTGGTCCATGAAGGCGACAACACGGTCGGCCGACATGGGGGAGGCGTGGAGGCCGGCGGCGGCCAGGAGTGGGGCCACATGGAGGGGCATGGAGCACTGGGCAGCATTGAGGACGAAGAGCTCGCTCCAGGTGAGCCGCAGCAAGGCCACCTGGTCGGTAATCTGCAGGTCGGGGAAGAAGGGAATATTGCGGGCCCACTCGACGGCGCTGAAGAGCAGACGGGCGGCCAGCTCGCAGATGTTCTCGATGCCCATGATGTTGTTGGGCTGCATGCACTGGCTGCCGTAGCGGGAGGTGGGGTAGGGCTCGGCCCGCAGCAGGAGGGAGATGTATCCCGAGAGATAGCAGTGCCCGTTCAGAGGGTCGCCGTTGGTCAGGGCGTACTGGCCGGGGTTGGGTTGGGTGGGCGGCATTCTTCCTCGCTGAACCGCTGACAAAAAGAAGGAGAAAAGGAGAGGAAATGTGCATCCAGGAGGCTCGCAGGCATCGCGCCGGCGGCGCTGCCAGCCAGCCGGAGACAATGCCGGGCTTCTTCCCCTCCCCGCCACCGCCTCGCCCCCGGCACACGCACAGGCACGGACAGACAGAGGCATGCGGAGCCGGGCAGCTGCCGCCGACCTGCAATTGCGCCCCCCGCCCGGCCCCTGCATCGGCCCCGGCCCCGGCCCCGACC